>LR749880.1:360075-370216 GCA_902729485.2 Mus minutoides | reverse complement strand
TTCCACATTCACTGCAATCCGTGATTGTCTACCTGTATATTGCGCTATTATCTCTCAATACTCAGAACAGGGAAAATTCCATTGTAAATAACCTGTGACAATCTACCTTAATCCTACCGTGTCTCCATCAGACTGTGGGCCTGCTAGCCTATTTCGGGTACCACCAACACATCCTATTTTTATTTTTGTAAAATTGGAATTAGCCCTCCTCTGCAGGACCTTTGCAAGGATTGGAGGAAACAATTGCCTTTAAGAGGAGGGCTTAGCCCACAGCTAGCTCTCGATGGGGCACAATCAATAATGGAATTAAGGGTTCTGTTTCATATAATTCCAATAAAGAACTTTCAGCAGGCCCAAGAAGGGGATAAGCAGTAGAGAGCCACCTGGGGGGAATTTCTGAATTGAGGGAGATTTTCCTGACAGAACCACAGACTTGCCTTGAGGTTGCTGGCTGTAGAAAGACAAGCATGCGGACCTCTGGGTCGTTCGCTCATTTATTATTAAATCTACGTGTCTATGTATTTATGAGTTTGTGTGTACATAAGGAGGTCAGAAGACAGCTGGTAGGAACTGGTCGGAACTGGTTTTCTTCTCCACCTCAAGGTTTCAATGATTTATTGCAGGTGGACAAGCTTGGCAGCAGGCACCTTTACCCGGGAGGCATCTTGCAGCCTATTGTTTTATCTTAGGGTGTTACCATTTGCATGTGGGAGAGGGCAGTTCTCCCTTTTCCAATTTCCTGGAAACTAAGCTGCAGAACGGGTTGAACGCAGTTCGTGATCTTCTCCCTCCTCAGCCTCCCTTGGCACTTCCTGGGGTGGGGTGACCTCTGAAACCCCTATTTTCTTTTAGAGAAAAGGTAAGGAGAACCACCCACTCTAGTCTGTAGAGTTTGGAATTCCAGTCTCCTGGCTGATGGAGGCATCAAGATGGCTGGAGCCTTGACCAACGTAAAGGAATCTGAAGGCAACTCAGACAAGTACAGACAGAGTCGGCATGCCGCAGACAGATGCCGACCTGCCCTCGGGCAGAGCCATCATCCGTGATGGGGGTCTCTCACTAGCTCATGCCCGCCCCCCCCCCACCCTCCAACTCTGACCTTGAGAAAGCAGATCTGTAGCCAGGAGACCCGTCTGGACTTGGAATTGTTTAACCTGGTGAGGATGAAGACTTTGCTTTTGAACCTACCTCGCCTTTGGCTATGCTGATAACTCTGGTGTATCTGTGCCTTTAGGTCAAAGGTAGTCTATCCCTCTCCCCAACCCATGCCCCTGAAAATTCAGTCAACTGTGGATTAAAAGAATATGAAAAACAACCACCTCTGGACTAAACATACACAGAATGGTATTTTTAATCATTACTTGCTGAACAAGACTTTTCTTTTAAAAAAAAAAAAGATTTATTTATTTTATGAGTACACTATAGCTGTCTTCAGACACACCAGAAGAGGGCATTGGATCCCATTACAGATGGTTGTGAGCCACCATGTGGTTGCTGGGTTGAACTCAGGTCCTCTGGGAGAGCAGTCAGTGCCCTTAACCCCTGAGCCGTCTCTCCAGCCCCTAAAGAACACTTTTTGACAACAGTTTGCACACCATGTAGAGTGTGTTACAATGAGTCATCTAGAGATAACTTAAGTGTGTGAGAGGCTAAGGATATGGTGTGTGCAAACACGATGCCATTTCATACAAGGCAATTCAGCTTCCCTGCATTTGGGCACGGGTGTGTGTGTGGGGGGGGGGCGCTTAGAACTAAATCCATTCGGCTACTGAGGCACACACGTACATGGTTATAAAGAATGAAGCTGAGGGCAGCTTAGTCAAAGCCTAAATGTGTATCTTCATAAGAAACAAGGATGGAAAGACAAGATGGCACATTATCCCAGCTGCAGCAACGGCAGCTGATCCTCCCAAGCATCCTCAACTGGTTCCGGCAGCCGTATGGGGTATATGGGCCAATGATTAGAACATCTCAGTGCTTCCTTTGGTCCATCCCTCCATTATTTTTCCTACTAGCATTTATTCATTGCCCACTGCGTACCAGGCACTGAGGTAGGTACCAGGCGGTGCTGGTCCTTGTGACCTTCAGAGAGTGGGAGTTCATTCACTGGGATCAATTGTTCCTCTGTCCTTAGCATTGTGTGCATGGTAAAGATGCTTCCAGAATCTTAATTCTTGCTTCTTTTACATCTCCATTTTGAAGATGACGTGAAATAGGGGACTGGTATTTTTTTATGTGGTTGTTAAAATAGTCACAAAGAAATGTCTCCGAAGCTGGGTATATTTTTACCATGCCAATATCTTAGTAGCTGGGAAACTGAGGCAGGAGAATTTGAGCATCTGGGAGCAAACATGGGCTATATGGTGAGACACTCAGCAATTTGAGCCTATAGACTTCTCTGAGTAGACTTCTTTCTTTTTCTTTTTTTTTTCTTTGCAGCAAGCCCTTTGCTGGAGACAGGCATCCCTACACAGAAAGCACACTTAGTCCAGGTCAAATCCCATCCTCCTGCCTGGTCTGACAGTCCTCTGCTGGGCCACAAGACCCTTTTGTGAGACCGTGTTTCAGTCTGTGATGTGCCGCTCCTTGGCAGATGTCAAGCCATTTTTGCCATCTACCTTTGCATGGTGGTAATATTTTAATATCAGGATTCTACTTAGTTTATTGAACTGGCTTCAGTATAGTCTTTTTTTTTTTTCTTGAACTGTGAGGGAATCGAGACACAAACAGCTCCCTAGTCTTATTCATATGCTGAGTACTGAATGCAGTGTCTATAAGTGATGGACCAATGTTTGTTGAGTGGATGCATGAAGCATACTCGGAGGCAAGGCTGCACATCTAACTAATGTTTCATAGCTTCGAAAATGATATCCAGCAGGCGAGGTGTTTCAGCAGGTAAAGGTTCTTGTTGATAAGCATGAGAACCTGAGATAGATTCCCCAGGACCCAAAGGTGAAGAAGGATGAGAATTGACTTCTGAAAATTGTTCTCTGACGTCCACCCATCCCCATTCCAATAAAAGTAAATGTAATAATTTTTTAAAGATGATGTGATTGTTTTTAATACTCAGGTTGAATTAGCCATTCAAATGAACTGTGCCAATTTTCCAGAAGGACAGATAAACATTGAGACAGAAAAACCATTCAATGCCCCTGTCTACTGTTTTCCTGTGACACATTCCTGCGCTTGTGAGTTTATATCTAAACCTGCGTGCCTATGTGCTTATTCGGGGTGAGGGGGCTCCAGCACTGCTTTAGAGATACTTTAACCATGTTTGGCTGACAGAGGTGGTTGAAGCTTGGTAGATGCCTGATTGTACTACTGACAGAGCAGAGGTATGCTGGGAACTCGTGCTGAATAAAGAAGGCAGATCCAAGTGTGCATTTGGCCTGGCAAGGGCTCATTGGCTGTGCTGAGGCTGGTGGCTTTGGGTCTAGGGTCCTCCACTCCTTCACGCCCTGACTTCATGCTGATGGTCCTCAGTGGAGCCATTAGAACCAGTGTTCTGCTGTAAAGTAACATGAAAGGAACCTGCAAACATGCCATGCCTATTTGGAGATCACCAGAAAGATTCGGATCTCATATTAGCAGGAAACCCAGGCAGAAATTATATTTCTTATCATTAAAATGACCCCATTTCTTCCTGGTAGCTGAGATGGCTTAGGAAAATTTGAGCCTTTTGTATATATACACACACACACATACACACACTCACACACACACATATATTTGAATGTGAGAATGTATAAGTGTCATGGTTTGTATATGCTATGCCCAGGGAGTGGCACTATTAGCAGCGATAGCCTTATTGAGGTAGGTATGGATGGCCCTGTTGGAGTAGATGTGTCATGTGGGTGTGGGCTTTAAGACCCTCATCCTAGCTGCCTGGAAGCCAGTATTCTGCTAGCAGCCTTCAGATGAAGATGTAGAACTCTCAGATCCTTCTGCACCATATCTGCTTGGATGATGCCATACTCCTGCCTTGATGATAATGGACTAAACCTCTGAGCCTGGAAGCCAGCCCCAATTAAATGTTGTCCTTATAAGAGTTGCCTTGGCTATGGTGTCTATTCACAGCAGTAAACAGTATTTGTATGTTCTCTCTCTCTCTCTCTCTCTCTCTCTCTCTCTCTCTAAAGGGTTTCAAGACAAGGTTTTTCTGTATAGTCCTGGATGTCCTGGAACTTGCTCTGTAGACCACTGTAGGCCTTGAACTGGAGATCCACGTCTCCACCTCCTGAGTCTGGGACTAAAGGCATGTGCTACCACCACCTAACTTGTATGTTGGCTTTTAATTAAATGAGTTGAATGCGAATTTTATCTGGTAGCAGGCTTTGACTGTGGACTCTAGACTGTCATACTCTTGCATAGCTCCAGAAACTGAATTAACCAGGGTGGCGAAGGAATGAAGAAGAGACACACAGACACACAGAAGAACACAGATTGCGTAGTCTGGGTTCTTTGATAGAGAAACCTCAGCACCCCAGAAGCTCCGCATGTTTATTATACACAGTTGGCCAGGGAGGTGGAGTCACCACAAACAGCTGAACAAGGAGGCTGGGTTTATGATAAACAGCCAGAGAGGCAGGTTTAGCTGAGCTTGGTAGGAGCAGTCTCTGTAGGGGAGCAGTCCTCAGGCTGTGATCTTGGGGGCACTGAGAAGAGAACTACAGTGACTATTTTCTGAACACACTAGCAACATGTGGACTAGATGAACACTTTGCCTTGGGGCTGAGGCACTGGGGTCCTAGACGTGGCTGTCGGTGCCAACAGCACACATTCATTCAGGATGTGTTCACTCAAGCTTTCTCTGCTCCCTACAGTGTATCCTCAGTCTCAGTCCCACCACCACTCCCTTAAAAAGTCTTATGCCCCACAAGAGCCAGGAAGGCCACAGTGGCCACTGTGGTGTTTCCTCCCGTTACAAATCAACTCTCTCATCCAGCAGTAAAGCTTGCCATAATTTTTCTCGGAGTCCTGCAAAATTCCCCTCCCCCTGCCCAGCCTCTTGTCCACCTCTGCACACCAGTGAGTTTTGTTGCACCCTTGGCTGACCCCCCCCCCCAGAATTCCTCCCTGGGACTTCAGGGAAAGGGAGAGTGGCCAAGAAACTTGGAGGTCTGCTCCCCCGCAAAGAATGAAAAATAGGGTGTTGTTTGGAAAGAGACAAAGAGAGGAGGAAGAAGAAAGTAATTAAAGCTAATTATGGAAAGAAGTTAGAAAGATACAGTAAGAGGAGAAAAATGCAGCCCCCATTCCTTAGCGGGTGAAGTTCATCCTGGCTTGAAGTCCAAGTTCCCTAGAGAGGTTGGGAGGTGACCAGGGAAGTTGGGGTCAGGGAGCAGAAGGCTAATTACCAACTGTTTGGAGGACAAAGGACCAGGGTAGAAAAATATTTATAAAGCCAGCTAAGCAAAGTCCATTACGGTGCCTCCTTCTACCTACACCACGGCTACTTGTAGGATTCTCATTGCTGTGTGCAGTGAGTGAGGCAGCTGGGTTTTATCCCAGTCATAACTGAATTAAAATTACATTCAACATGGCCTACTGGTGCATATCAATGTGATCAGTTCACTGAGGTCTTCTTTTCAAAGACTTATTTTTTATCCGTGTGTGTTTGTGTGTGTGTGTGTGTGTAATGTGCTGAAGATAGCCAGAAGAGAGTGATGGACCCCCTGAAGTGACAGTTATAGGATGTTATTAATGTGGGTTCTGGGAACTGGGCCAGAGCAGTTCTCTTAGTCATTGAACCATCATCATTCCAGGGACCAGTTCATTAAAGTTTTACTGCTATCTGGAATTCAAGAAATAATTTCTGTATGTATGTGTGTATGTATTCATGTGTGTGTGAGTGTGATACAAGTGCAGGTGTTCAGGCCAGTGTGTGTGTGTGTGTGTGTGTGTGTGTGTGTGTGTGTGTGTTTGTGTGTGTGTGCGTGTTTGTGTGTGTGTGTGTGTGCAAGCCAGACCTCAGGTGTCTACCTCAATCTCCCTCCATCTTATTTTTAAGTCATGGTCCCTCACTACACCCAGAGCATTCCTATTCAGCTACGCTAGCTGCCCAGCAAGTTCAGTGAATCTTCAGTCATGGCCTCCCCCATGCTGGGGTTATAGCTATGCGATGCGGTGCCTAGATTTATATGTGGATGCTGACGATCCTCATGGTTATGCAGTAAGCACTTTGCAGGCCGAACTGGCCTGACTCCCCAACCAAGGGACTATTTTAAGAATGGGAGGATTTCAGCAGTTATGTAGTTGTCATGTTTGTTTGTTTATTTGTTTTTGATTGCATGAAACAAGTGATGTGTGGCCACAGGAACACAGAAAGAGTGGCTGGCATCTCTGGGAAAACATTTGACTTTGATAAGATTTGATTTTAAAACTGCTCATGTAGTCCAACACTCTCCTTCAGTCAAGAGCATGTATCAAGCACCAATAAACAGCAGGCTGTATTTAGAACCTAAAAGAAAACTAAATATAGAGGGCCAGCCATTCTTTCTGTCTTTTATTCACATTTGGCTGTGTGTGTGCATGTCTGAAGGCAGCATTGCCTGATGCTGGTAGATGAAGGCAGAAACAGGTGGTTTGTGCTTACAACCGCATTTGCTGATACCTATGGCTGCTGCCTTCAGAGGCACTGTGACCCTCATATTCCCGCCTGCCTCTAGTCCCTGCCACCATCACACTCCTGCTGATAAATGGTCTCTGTGTATTTTCTCATCTGCTCATAACTGGACCCCCCCCCTATTGTCAGAATCTCTGGTTTCTAGGTTGGTTTCTAAGCTGAGTCAGGCAGCCTGCTTCTCTTTCTAATTGAGCCAGGTAGAAAGATGCTGTTTCTGAAAAGCTCTTTCAGGTTTCCTAGGATCCGAGTCTGGTGTGAGTTCTCGTGGATAAGTCTACAGAGACCCCAAGGAGGATCCTGAGAGAAATGAAGAGTTGGATGTCCTTTGAGCTCCTATAATTGGGATATGACAGCTGTTCCCAGAAGAGTCCATTGAACCTGCTGCGTACCCTGGGTGTGATGGTTTGCATATGCTCTGCCCAGGGGGTGGCACTATTAGAAGGTGTGGCCTTGTTGGAGTAGGTGTGCCACTATGGGCGTGGGCTTAAGACCCTCACCCTAGCTACCTGGAAGTCAGTCTTCTGCTAGCAGCCTTCAGATGGAGATGTAGAACTCTCAGCTCCTCCTGCACCATGCCTACCTGGATGCTGTCATGCTCCCACCTTGATGATAATGGACTGAACCTCTGAACCTGTAAGCCAGCCCCAATTAAATGTTGTCCTTATAAGAGTTGCCTTGATCATGGTGTCTGTTCACAGCACTAAAACCCTAAGACACATGGGCTATAAATGACCCTCAAAGGAATTATTTAGTAGTCCATAGATCAAGGTAGTCTGGTATAGTAGGAATTATATATTCTATCTGGCCCATATAAAAGACATATGATCCTGGTATTGTATTTACAAATTGTAAGCCTAGATTGGGCAGGTTTTGAGCTATGCTAACTTAAACCCCAGCCATACGCCCCTTGATACTTGTCATCTCTCCTGGCTATGTGCTCATGGTCCATCTTTTCTCATGGCTGCCTCCTCCTCTCCGTGTACCCCCTCTTGTCTCCCTCTCTGGTCTCTCCTGAGACCCTGCCTCAATCAATCCTCAAGTCCCACCTTTCTCTACTGCCCAATCACAAGCTTTAGCCTATTACTGACCAATTAACTTAGGGTGCAAAGTTCGCACAACAAAAGCTGGTATACTTGAGAATTCACTTATCTTGGGAAAACCAGATCTTGGGGGTACAAAGTTTAGCATTCAAAAACATAGCAGCACCAGACCAACCCCAGCAGTGTGGCTGGCTCACTGGGCCTTAATCTGGGAATTTTTCTTTGTATGGTTATGACCTAAGGCATGACTTTTTCCCATCAGCTCCTAGGAGAAGGATGACCCCAGTGCCCCTCATTGACTGCTTTGCTTCCCCTGACTCCTGCCCCCATTTCATCACTGTGGCTAAAGTCACACAAAAGTGGGGAAACAAGCCTGCCACCTACAATTGATAGACAGAAAGGAGGAGGAGAGGGCCTGCAGAAAGAGAAAGGAAAGAAGAGAGATGGCTCCTTCATAGTACTACATTGCCTATGCCACAAGCCAAAATAAACAGAGTGGTCGATTGGTGTCCTTCAAAATGCCACTAATGCTTTAACTTCTGTTCCATGACGTCAGCTGCCGATCCAGAACACCTGTGATGTTACCCATGATTCCCCTCTGCTGTTGATGCTATTCCAGTTCCCCTCTCTTGCCAGGCTCAGCAGCTGTTTTCCCATCAATGGGTCCCTCCCTGGCCTCTCCAGGTTGAGCCAGCCTTTCCCTCTCCTATGTCTGTATTCCAGACCCTCCTCCACATCAAGCATTGCTCTAATGCCCTTTCCGTGGTCAGACAGAGGTGTCATAAGCCCAGGGAAGAGCCCGGTGAGCTACCTTGACTTCCTAGAACTGGAAGGTGCACACGGAAAAGGAATTTGCCAAACAAATGGATTGCCATTTCTTGTGTGAAGCCAACAGATATGTTGTCAGAGAATTCTAGCTTTTGAAGTCCCGCAGAGTCGAGCTACCTTAAAGAGCCTTGCTTCGGTAGCAGAATGTAGTGGTTGGGAGCTCGTCATGCTCAAAAGGGCAAAAGCAGCCCATGGAATCTGACCACGGTTGTAGCAGCCCATTGGCTAGGAACATGTATGGATGAGTACATGTATGGATATCTTTGGGTGCATGCACATCCGTGTATGTATGCCTTCTGTTGCCTGAGAATGTTTTTC
Source organism: Mus minutoides (assembly GCA_902729485.2). Lineage (NCBI taxonomy): Eukaryota > Metazoa > Chordata > Mammalia > Rodentia > Muridae > Mus > Mus minutoides. The sequence continues at coordinate 361,405 of LR749880.1, read as the reverse complement.
TTTTTCTTTTGTCTTTTTTTTTTTTAAGATCTTCTTGTCTATAGAACTGTGAGTGCTCAGCTCAAAATGGGACATCTCCATCACTACCTCTCACACCTGTCCCCTACCCAGGCTAGATTGGAAAGGACGTAAGAACCGGAGGGTGGGCAACAGCGCTGTGAAATGTTGTTTTTTGGGCGTATTATGGCTGGTGCACATAGGAACTCACAGCAGCTGTATTTGCCTATACAAGAACTTCACAAGATCAAGCAAGCAAGGGGAGGAGCTTACAAGGGCCCCCCCCCTTGAATTATTGAAGAGCTATTGGCAGTTGAGAGCAGCTGAGGGAGGGGTAGTTGTTTTTTCTTTGGGGATGTCACCACTTCATTAGTAGGGGTAGGGTGCTCATTCTCCAGTGGATGACTGCACAGCACGGCACATACAGGCAGATCTAATTGGACCCAGTGGGATAGAAACAGGCGCACAGTACACGTAGTTTGGAGGGGGCATTTGGGGAAAGCTGGAAGGAAGTGGAGCTGGATATGAATGTAATCATAACGTGTTGCACGTGTGTATGGAATTCTCAAAGAAATCTCTGTGGCCTTGACTCCTCCAAGTCCCTTCCCTAAATGTCTCCAGCAGAAGCAACTTCTATTTCCTCTAGGCTTGGCTTTCCCTTTCCCGTATGGAGTGTCCTCTAAACCATTATACACTAGATCACTGCTCGTGAGATTTTTCCTAACCAATTTGAACTCATAGCTGGGTATAAAGACTCCTAAATACCATCCTCATGTTTTTAAGTATGGAATCTTGAGTCTTCTGTTAACCCCGAGAATTGCACATAAGAGGTGAGTTCCACAAATTTTAAGCCAAATTTGAGGCAAGCTTTAATTAAATGCTGGCCAGACTAATGGACTCTGACCAGGGCCCATTTAACGCTTCTCAGAAAACTGTGACAAGTCACATTTAACAGAGGCTTAAAGGGAAAACCCATAAAGCCACTGTACATAATTTCTAATCAGGTCCAGTCAGGGGCCAGCTCCTTACATCCTGATGTATTTGTTGCCTACGTTTCTCCCACCTACATGTGATTAAGCGCATCCTGTTCAGTTGGGTCAAACACACTTGTCTAGGGGAGCAAAAAAACCACATAGCTTGTTATCTCACAAGAACCACAGTCCTCAGCATCCCAGGAAGTTATCCATCCTCCATCCTTGCCCAGGAAGTTATCCATCCTCCATCCTTGCCCAGGAAGTTATCCATCCTCCATCCTTGCCCAGGAAGTTATCCATCCTCCATCCTTGCCCAGGAAGTTATCCATCCTCCATCCTTGCCCAGGAAGTTATCCATC
>LR749880.1:299553-359975 GCA_902729485.2 Mus minutoides | reverse complement strand
TGTAGGTTCACTTTGGCCCTCACACCTCTTCTGACCATCTGACACCTCTGAACACAGCCATCCACTTAGTGGGCTCAATGAAAAATCGTGCCTTGTTCTCAGGAAACATGGGAGGGGAGGTGGTGTTTTTTGTCACTCTGGTTGCTTTTCAATAGAAATGGATATGCAGAGGACCGAGGATGAGAATGGAATTGTGCACACACACACAAAAAGAGGGTTGTTTTGTTTTTTTTTTTTTTGGTTTTTTTATTCCTCTGTGGTGATAGCTCTGGAAGAGGACAACGTGAAGGTCAGCCGTGCTTCCCAGCGGAGCAGTGTGTGGAAGTGATACTGGCTTCCTGCTGCAAGTGATACTGGCCGCAAGTCTGGTAAGATAAGCATCCCAGGGAAAGAGACAGAGACACAGCATCCAGGCAGAGCAAAGGCCAACTGGCCTCCATACAGAGGCCAGGTTTCTGCATCGAAGCAGCTGTAGGAGCAAAGTGACAGTTGTAACTTTGTTTGCCAGTTATCAGCCCAGCACGGGAATAGGCTCCAGGTGTTGGCAACCCCATCCTTCCTCTGATTTCCTGAAGCCCAGTGTTAAAGAGGCAGTGGGAGGGGAGGGGCTGGAGAGAAGGCACAGGGGTTACAGACCTAGCTGCTCTTCTAGAGGACCTGAACTTAATTTCCAGCACTCACATGGCTGCTCACAACCATACAGGTCCAGCGGGGGAACTAATGCCCTCTTCTGCCCTCATCCAGCATGATACACAGATACATACTCAAAAACCCCGCACATACTATGATGTCTTAACTTCCTAGAATACTGGAGGCTGTTGCTTATGCAAGATAATAAGCCACCTGTTTTCACTTCTGTAAACAAGCTTGATTGCCTCAACTGCATAAGATGTGTGTGATCACATATAGGTGGAAGATATGTAGGCAGGAAGTACATCAGGATGTATGCTTGCTCATGATTGGATGAAGGCAGGAAGTGCATAGCTTTATGGGATTTGCTTTATAAACCCTAACGAATGTAATTTAGTGCTATACTCTAGGCATCCCAGCTATGGACTTGGTCAGTGCCTATCACCCTGGGTAGTATTTTATAAAACTTGCTTCAAATTTGCCTCAGAAATTGTGGTAGTGGCCTTTATCCTTGCTCTGTGTCATCAACAAAACACATAAAATAAAAATAAGCAAGACTTTAAAGAAAGAGGCAGTGGATCCTTGATACCACACAGATGCTTGCCAAGGGTACTGCTATATAGATCATGGGGTTTTTTTCCCTACATTTCATGGTTCTATAAGGTAAGCTTAATTTGTCTGTAAACAAACAGGGTCCCAAATTGTTGAGTCAGCGATCCCTCAATTTGCTCGCATTCCATCTATGAAAACATGTTTATATTCATTCCCTCCCAGATCCAGACTGAACTGACCTGAAGTGCACAAATGGTGGAGGGGACCCGCTTCTCCATGAAAGATTTTACAAGGTTGATTAGCTGATTCTAATTTCAGGTATTGTGGAGAGTTGGAATGTTACAGATCGGAATCCAGATTATCTTGGGCCATCTTCAGCCCCTTCAATAGGCATTTGTGACCCACCTGTCTTCCTTTGGGAATGTATGAACGGATTGCTTAGCGTCCAACCAATTCACCACCACCACCTCAAAAACCCTAAGAATGCCATCACAAACACACAGAAGAGAGTTCTCTGTTTTGTGTAGTCTCCCTATTGTATGTTCTCATTGGTGTGTGTGTGTGTGTGTGTGTGTGTGTGTTGTGCGCGTGCGTAGTCACCATGGTTGCATGGCAACCACTTTACCCTCTTAGTCACACCCCCAGCTCCAACCAATATATTTGAGAAATATCTTGATTTATGACTTTATTTTGTTCCATAACTATAAAAAGCTGGTGAAACTGTCTCCACCTCAGAAGTTAGCATTTATGGCCATCTGAATCCATGTTCTTGGACTGTGGTCACTCATATTTGTCTCCAGGATAAACTATAATTTTCTTTTTGAGGTAAGGGCTGTTTTTATGTAAACAAGGTAGACTAACCAGTTTCCCTGCCGCTGGATCTGCTACAAGGACTCAGATTCCATAGTCCCCCGACCCCTTTCACCGGAGTCCCAAGGGAGGAGAGGGAGTTCACCCTGCTCTTTCTGAGGCCCCTCAAATCTCTCTCAAAGCCCCTCTCCCCTCAGCCAAGATACAGCAGGACTGAGTGCGACTGAGTGCTTGGTGTAGACCTCCCACTCTGCAGATTTATAATGCTCTTCGGAAAAGCCCTGTCCTTGGGGTAAAAGGCTGGTTTCCTTTCTGTGGCCCCCCTCTTGATAGGATTGTGGAAGGTCATAGCTGGAAGAAACTTTAGAAAGCCAACAAGCCCCTCATTTACAAATGAGGAAACCTGAGAATGGAGAGGTCAACCCCAAGGTCATTGAGTTAATTAGTGGACCCTGGAGGAAGAGAAGAGTCGTGTTCTGTTTCCTATGGCCCGTCCTGATGGCTTCATTTCTGGGTGCACATCACAAGCGCCTTTGTGGGAGAGACACCAAGATGCCCTGTAGAAGAAGGAATTCTTTGAAATGTGAAGCCAAATTTCCTCTCTGCCAAGAAAGTTTAAAAAAAAAAAAAAAAAGGAAAATCACAGCAATGAGTTAGGACATCTGTCTGTCATTGGGAATTCGGGAGGCAAATATTTTCACAGAACCTAAGTGTTCAAACAAACATGAACAGCAAATATGGTCTCCACTCGGTTTGAGCCATTAAAACTTGGACAGAAGAGCGGAGGAGAATGGAAAGAGAGCGTGGGTAGGAAATCTATGTTCCAGTATTCTTCCATAGATTGCATGGAAAATGAGGTTCATGCAGATAAAGGTGTTTTTAAAAAGCATGAAGGTGCCGGGCATGGTGGCGCATGCCTTTAATCCCAGCACTCGGGAGGCAGAGGCAGGCAGATTTCTGAGTTCGAGGCCAGCCTGGTCTACAAAGTGAGTTCCAGGACAGCCAGGGCTATACAGAGAAACCCTGTCTCAAAAAACCAAAAAAAAAAAAAAAAAAAAAGCATGAAGGTGTTGTACCATCACCCCAGGAGAGCTGAGTTTAAAAACACAAGTCTGTTAATGCCCTCCTTGGACTGTAGGCTCACGACTGAGGGATTCGCAGAGCTGGTCACATGCTTCAAGGAGTGGACAACCTGAAACAGGAAATAGCCTGCCTCTCCTCTGCAGGGCTCTGGTGGGCCCCACATTGCCAGGGGTCATGAGCTGGACCGTCTGGCTCCTATACTAGCGTTGAGATGGGGCTTGGTCAGGAAAGTAGGACTTTGGTTAGAAAGAGGCCGTGGATGAGAAAGATGCGGCAAAAGAACAAGGCCAGCGAGAACCAAGCCATTAGTCCGATACAAGAAAGGGTGTGGTGCCGGACCTGGGGGCTGGTGACCTTCTGCCGTGCTCTCAGGGGGTGAGTGGGAAAGAAGTGGGGGTTGAGGCAGGTGAGTTGCGCTCTTGACTTTGTGTCTCCCAAAATTCATCAGGGTAGTAGCTCTTAAAGGGGAATTTCTCCTATTCTAGCTCCCTGCAATTCACCACAAGCTGGAGTAGTGAGAACAAGGACAGGGTCTGATACTCCCAAACGGACCAGAGGCGAAGCCCTTGGAAAGAGCGTCACGTGATACTGAGCGTCTGCTCTTCCAGACATTAAGTAAGCCCCCGTTTCTAGTTTCGGTAAAAACCTTTTCAGATGTTTTTACTACCCTCCTTCAAATACCGTTGTCTGGATATAAGAGGACCGTCTATGACCCTTAAAAGTTTAAATTCTGTCTTTGGGCTGGTTTTGATAAGACATAAATGGACTGGGAACCAGGAAAAGTCCGATGGGCCATTGTGAGTTGTATTTCTGTATTAAATGGTACCACTGTGCATTTATGTAAGAGCCCCTGGTCTCCAGTGTGCATAGATAATGGATGTCTCCCTATCTCCCAGCATGTTCTGTTGGAGGGAGAGGGAGAGCCATAGAAGATGAGCCCCAGCTTCTCTGAGAGTTTAGCTGATTTCCCTCCTGTCACAATACTTGGGGTATCCTGATAGTAAAGGGAAGGGGTTTACAGGATTGGCTTATATACATTATGATATAGGAAGTCAACAATGGCTGTCTTCACATTCAGGGAAGGAGAAATAGTAGCTGCTCAGTCCGTTAGGCTGGATGTCTCAGTATTCCCAATCAGGTGCTGAGAGTCTGGAGGACTGTTGGAGTGAAACTGGTCCCCAGGTCAAGTTGAAAGGATGAAGAAACTGGGTTCTGATGGCAGCCATGGCAACAGCAGCTTTAGTAGTAGCAACAGGGTAGAAGAGCTCATCAGCAAGGCGTGAAGGCAAGCAGGCACAGGGCAAAAGCTGCATCTGTGGGCATCTTTACATCTGGGCCACCACTGAAAGGGACCACGCCCATTTAGGGTAGACCTTTCCACTTCAATCGCCATAATCAAGATATGGTCAGGTAGTACATGAAGGTCTGGTCTAAGTTCTTGATGAAGAGACCCCAGCTGGGAAGCAATGAACATTCTGGAAAGAAGACCCTTCTTCCAATGGAAGAACTAGAGAAAGGAGGTGATTGTACTGTCATTTCTTCGTTTAGGACATGCTTCCTCACCCTGAGCCATCTTCTACCTGGATTAGAAGCCGGGCATGAACACAGCATTGAGGAGAATGTTCTACTTCCGTTTCAGCAATCTGTTGGAGAATCACAGTGTTTAGACTGTCCTGGGTCACCAGTGTGGATGGCATCTTTGCAGCTGTCCCCCAAGCTCCATTTTGGGTGAAGCCAGAGACTTAAGTTCATGCCAGGCCTGTTGTGGTTGTGCTAGGAATGGAGGGAGATATCCAAGAAGCAGAAACCTCAGTCTGACTTCAGCAAGCAGTGGAAGATGGTGGCTTTACGGGTGTGTTAACCAGGGTCCTCTAAAGGAACAAACGGACAGACAGTGAATATAATTGATAGGATGAATATATATTCACATATATTTATATGTATCTACATCAATAGAGAGATGGATTTTTTTTTTCCAAGACAAGGTTTCTCTGTGTAGCCTTGACTGTCCTAGAACTTACTCAATATACCAGGCTGGGCTTGAACTCCACCTGCCTGTTTCCCCATATGCTAGGATTAAAGGTGTGTGTTGCCGCTGCCACCTGGCTAAATAGATGGAATTTTTTTAAAAAGTGGCTTACAGCTCGTGGTTTGGGAAGTCCATCTGTGGGCTCAAGCTAGGAGAGACGGGATGTCTCAGTAGTCCAGTCTGATGGCAGAGTCTTGAGGACATCCTAGATGGAGCTTCTTGTTGTCAGTATTTATTGGAGTCCTGAAGAAGTAGGCTTTAATATCAGTGAAGGAATGCCTCAGCATGCAAACTTGCCAGGGAGAGTGAGGGCAAGCAGTCAGAAAGCAAAAGCTTCCTTCTCTCTTATCCTAGTATGATGGCTGCTACCACAAGGTGTGGCTCAGATTTAAGGTGGGTCTTCCCACCTCAAACGATCTAATCTAGAAAATCTCAGACGTTCCCAGATCTTCAGACCAACTTCATCTGTTGGTTACAGATGTAGTCTTGCAGACGATGAAGACTAGCTAACACAGCAAGTGTTAAAACGTAACTAGTCACCGGCGATAGTGCCTTATGTTTACCATCATTGCTGCGGTTTGAATGTGTCCCCCCAAAGCTCATGTATCAGACACCCAATCCTCAAATTCATTTGCTGATGGTGTTTGGAGGTAGGGTTTGGGGAAGTAATTAGGATGTGATGCTATCATGAGGGCACGATTCCTCCAGATAGCATTAGTGGCCTTATGACAACAGAGATTTGAACTGGTACAATTGGCTTGGTCATGTGTTGCGCGCTTCATCAGGTTGCACAGATGCAGTGGCCAGACGCCAGCATCATATTCTAGACTTTCCACACTTCAGGACATGAGCCAAGAGAATTTTCATTCTTTATAAATTATTTGGCTTCAAGTACTTTGTTATAGCAACAAAAAAATAGGCTGAGATAGTCACTGTTATAATGGGATTTAGAAAAGTGGGAATCACTGTAGGTAGACATAAAGCTTTTGAGGAAAGACAGCATTTGGATGAAGCTGTAGTTTAAGTCATAGATACTTGTTTTGATGGGAAAAGAGAATCTTTGTTGTAAAGCTACAAGGCTTCAGGGAAGAGAGAAAACAATATTCTCCTCACACTCATAAACATGCAGGCTTGGAGACAAGCTCTGGTCACGTTCGACGCAACCTTGGCTGACTTGTGTAAGACACACCTGTGAAGCTTACGGGGGTGACTTGGGAGATACAATACCCTATACCCACCACCATCAAGCCTGCAAAAATCAGACATAATAAAGCTCACCTCCAGAAAATATAGTAGATTCATTCGCAGGGCAAAATTAATGTGCAGCTGGCTAACAGACACGCAACCATGTTCCAGGGCAGCAAGAAACAAGATTTGGCACGGATTCAGGTGATAAAGGGAAACCAAAGGGGACTCACATCTTCCTAGTGTGAGTACAAAGGGGCTTTGCAAGCTAAACACAGGCCCCACAGAGCCTCACTTCCAAGTGGACAAAAGTCCCCACCCCAGCACCCACCTCTGTACACAGAAAAGGCTATTATCAGCCTAATTTAAAACACATTGCTTTCATTGAAATCAAACACAATTAACTGATTATTTTAACCACCCAGCGAAGCCTTTGGTGGGATCTCGAAAACCAAAGAAAAGGCCATGATAACTTCTGGAGGGTTCAAAGAACAGTCAGGCACATTTTATCAGCACAATTGTTTCGGAGGTCAGTGGTTTTCTTGAAGAAATGAAGGGTGGGAAGGTCCCCAGAGAGGATCTGTCCACCCTCATCCCTTGACAGGTGGGAACACAACAGCTGGTCTGAAGAGACCTGCCTTAGCTGTTTCAAGTGGGGTCAGTGTCAGGACAAGACTGTGAGAGTCTTGGTTTGAATCCCAGTACTCTTTCAATTAAAATCTCCCAGCAAATTTAATTAGCCTCAGAGCATATATAAATCGGGTGTTATTCAATGAGCGGTCAGTTCTGGAGTTCGTATGACGTAAAATTTTGCTCATTTAAAGTGCACAGAATAGTGGCTTTGAATACAAAGCTGTGTATTATTCTAGCGTGAAAGCCTGTAGCCCTTAGCTGTCAGCTCCCTACACTCTCTCTTGGCCATCTATGCCCTTCTTTGCAGACACATCTATTCAGGATGCTTATTCTCTTAGCCCTAGGCAACAGTGAACCTACTTTCTGCCTCCGCAGTCTGCCAGTTCTGGGCATTGTATAGAATGACATCATTCTTTATGACTGGATTCCTTCCTTTAGTCAATGTCCAAGGCCTTCCCGGGCTGTAGCATGCATTCCTACTTAATCTCCTCCTGTTGTTGGATAGTAGCATATTGAGCGGATATATCGTACTTTTATCAGCCATTTATCAGTTGCCGGGTATTGCTTTTAATGTCAGCGTGTGATGGGCAATGCTGCTGTGTACTTTCATGGGCAGTTTTTGTGTGGGCATATATTTCCATTTCTCTTGTGTTGCGTACGTACCTAGCAGCAGAATTACTTGGTCATGTGGTGACCCTGTTTCTAACCTGTTCGGGAATGGCGGCTCAGATTTCTAGAGCCCCATTAACCCTTGTTACCTTGATGATCCATTCTTTTCCCATCACTTTCTCAAGAGTGCTTGTTGCTGTCTTTTCTTTCTATATCAGCCATCTTTAGGAAAGTGAAATGGCATCTTACTGTTTCATCTAGCATGTTCTTGGTGGTTAATGACCACCAATGACAACTTGTCTAATGTGGATTGATCATCTCTTTCCCTTTTGGGATAGATCTAGAGCCTTTGGGGTGCTATAATAGCTTCCCCACCCACTTTATATACAAGTCCCTTATGAGAGGCAAGATTTGGAAAAACCGTCTCCAATTCTGTGGGCTGTCTTTTTCTCTTTGGTTTTGAGTTTTGGCTGGCCTAGAACTCACTATGTATCCCAAGCCGGCTTCTCAAAGGCTGGAATGAGAGGTGTGAGCCACCAAACCCAGCTTGTCTATTCGTTTACTTGCTTGGGTCCTTTAAAGTCTGTATGTTTGAAATCTTGATAACTTTACTGGATTTTACATGGTGAATTTATCTTTTTTTTTTTTTTTTGCCTTTAAGTCATTGACAAGTGTGTGTTGTGTATGGATTGTTTATGTGTGTATGTGTGTGTGTTTATGTCTGTGTATGTGTGTTTGTGTGTGTGTGTATGATCTAGGAGGAATGGTGAATTGATCTTAAAAACAGAGCGCCAGAAGAAATGAACATGATAAGAAAGTATAGCACTGAAGGAGTTAGAACAAACAAACAAGGGTGTGGTCAGAAGGACAGGGAAGGGCCTGCTGTCCTATGCAATCTAGGAATTGACCTGGTCACCTAATACCAGAGAGTGTGTGAGGAGGGAACATAGCCTGAAGGAACAGCCTGTGACCACTGCAGAGGTTATAATTTGTGTACGCTCTTGTGGAATGTACAGGAATCTAAACAGAATGGCCTTTACAGTCATTTCCTAATAGAGGGGTGTATGCTTGCTAGTCCTTAAGCAGTCACTTTAATCAGACATATACTGCAAGACATTTTTGGAGGTGCGTGTGTGTGTGTGTGTGTGTGTGTAAGCCCATTACACATGTGAGTGAAGCCAGAGCTGTCAGTTCTTCCCGTGACAGCACGGAGACAGAGCTGTTTTCCTTATGATTTCCCTTGTCTTTCTGCCCTTACCTCCCCCAGCCCCGCCACTTCCCATCCAAGCACAGGAATATACTAATCAGGCAACTATGTACTGCTGTTAGGAAAGGGGTCAAATCCATTTGGATGGAAGTCCAGGCCCAACATGCTAACAATGGCAGGAAACTGGGTCCTCGAACTGGCTGGAGCTCAGGGCTGTTGAGCGATAGATTGTTGAAAGCGCTGGCCCTGGGGTAGGCTGTTTTGGCTTGCTTTGTGTTTGGAATGCCTCGATTGTTCCAGACACAATGAGGGATCTGTCTGTCCAGGCAGGAAAAAAAATTACTATCGGAGAAACAAAACTAAATGTGCTGCTCTTGGTTGTAAATGGTTCTTTAGTGGTCCACATACAGCTCTGTAAGGACAGGCAGGATTTTTATTTTAACATTTCAGGTAATCATGATGACAGGCATTCTATCCAACTTCCATATCTACCTGCAATGCCCTGCAGGGGACACGTGTGACTCTTCTGTCCCCCAAAATAGTCATAGCTCTTCACTGCCCATCACTTCGAGGGCCAGAAACAGTGACTCCTGGCAAGGCAATGGGGTATGGTCTAACTCAGATCCACCAGATCTGCCCAAGAGGAAGTGGGTAAGTATTGTTCTTGAAGCATTGGTAGTGCTGGGCACTTGGACAAAATTTGGGATCTGTTTGAAAGATGACACCGGAGACAGCTAGTAGCCTGTGTACCTTAAACTGACCTGCAGGTGATACTGCAGTGGCCATGTGGCGATGGCTAGGGGTAGGGGAGGGAGATAACTAGGAAGTGCTGAAGGATTCTGGGAAAACTAAGAAAGCACAAGGAGGGCGTGAAACAGTTCAAAGAGCTTGGGGGTGAAGGACCAAAGCGTCCCGTGAAACATATCCATGGAAATCCGAGCCTGCAAAGGAAGCCAGATCAGAGGCAAGCTTGAAGGTTTGTTTCATTATTGCCAGTGTAACTTAATGGTCAGAAAGCTGGCTTGGTTAGGTGAACATCTAAGATTTCCTCATGCCAGAAGTGTTAACACAGGCCATAGCACACACTTCCAGAGTGAACACCATCCTGGGGCTCTTCACACAGGTGAACCCCCCCCCCAAGATAGTAACCAGGAGCTCCTTGTAACAGTCCTGGAAAATGTCAGCTGTAAGAGCTTGGGGTTGTCTGAGTCACAGCATCTCGGACCCTTTACAGGGGTAGGGGTGGTTGTGTTCGGTCCACACATAAATAGCTCTGGTTACTAGCTTGCTTTTTTCTCTCCTGGCATCCTTTGGCGCGGCTTCTGTTTGCACAGCTGAAGTCAGCCCTTACCACCTCATGTCTGATAGTGTGGGGGAGCTGACAGCAGACTATTCAAGGAATGGCATCGAGTAGCTTTTCTCAAGGTCACTTCCTGCCCATGATCTCAGCAATGATCACATTCCTTAAGGATGTGTACATGAGGGTTGGGGGTGTGTGTGGAAACAGACCATATTCTGTTGCAAAGAGATGCCTAAGGCAGCTGAAATGATGACTACGACCCCATCTCTCTCTCTCTCTCTCTCTGTGTGTGTGTGTGTGCGTGTGTGTGTGTGATAAATGCATACCTCCCTCACTTAACTGAAAACAAAGCCTGTCTGCTTACTCCCTCTTTGTGCTTGAACTGTCTTCATGCCAAGACAATAATTCTCATTTTAAAGACAAATGCTGCAATCTACCCAGGTTACATTGCTTGATGACTCGAGGCTTCTCGGTTTTCCTCCTTAGAAACTCCACTGGCTTAGTTCTAGAATTAGAACTTGCTTAGACGGGCCTCTCTCTATCTTTAGGTCTCAGAAGGATTCTGTGCCTTGGTAAATCTGTAGGTGCTAGTAAAAGGAGGGGTGTTCAGAAATAATGGGATGCGGGCTCAGACAATCTTTATTTCACTTGTGGATCCCGCCACCAACCCACTTTACTAGCACAGTAGTGCCAGGAAAACGTATTCTCCTTATCTTAGGGTTTTCCCCAATTTGAACAGACACCGTGACCAAGACAACTCTTATAAGGACAACATTTAACCAATTAAATGGTTACAGGTTCAGAGGTTCAGTCCATTATCATCAAGACAGGAGCATGGCAATGTCCAAGCAGGCATGGTGCAGGAGCTGAGAGTTCTACGTCTTGTTCTGAAGGCAAACAGGAGCAGACAGGTTTCCAGGAAGCTAGGATGAGGGTCTTAAAGCCCACACCCATATACATATACATATACATATACATATACATATACATATACATATACATATATATATACATATACATATACACATATGTACACACACATATGAACACACATATATACATATATGTATAAATACATATATACCCATATATATGTATATGTTAATGGTCACTGCCTGGATTAAGTTTTCCTAGGTTCTTGTAATCTTATTCTGAGAACTATGTAAGAGCTATAGTACACAGATACCAAAGCAGCAAGGGGTTTTATTCAGAAGCTAAGAAGCAGCGTCCCTGAATGTGGTTTCACCAAAACTCCTAGGTTACTTTCCAAGCTGTCATTTTGCTTATATAGGTGCAGAAGAAAGACGTGGTTCCCAGGGTGCGGTGAGGGTGGTTATATGCCCCTGATTGACAGGCTTGAGTTATGCAAGCCTTTGTTACTTTTGCATATCCTTTACCCAGATGCACCTGTTTTTAATCCCGGGCAGGCCCAAGCACGCATAGGTGTGGGATGGTAAATGGAAATTTCACCTAAAAGTTCACTCACATGGTGCATGTCGTCTTCATACACACACACACACACACACACACACACACACACACACGCACACGCACACGCACACGCACACGCACATGCACACGCACACGCACATGCACCCACACACAGACACACACCTATACCTCTAAAATCAACCAGGGTATCTTTACACTCCACCCAGTTCCAGCATATATTTGATCAAGAAAGGGGAGTGTACTGGCTAGTTTGTGTCAACTTGACACAGCTGGAGTTATCACAGAGAAAGGAGCTTCAGTTGGGGAAGTGCCTCCATGAGATCCAGCTGTAAGGCATTTTCTCAATTAGTGATCAAGGGGAAAAGGCACCTTGTGGATGGGACCATCTCTGGGCTGGTGGTCTTGGGTTCTATAAGAGAGCAGGCTGAGCAAGCCAGGGGAAGCAAGCCAGTAAAGAACATCCCTCCATGGCCTCTGCATCAGCTCCTGCTTCCTGACCTGCTTGAGTTCCAGTCCTGACTTCCTTGGTGATGAACAGCAATGTGGAAGTGTAAGCTGAATAAACCCTTTCCTCCCCAACTTGCTTCTTGGTCATGATGTTTGTGCAGGAATAGAAACCCTGACTAAGACAGGGAGGTACCAGGGGCTTGTCCGTCGTCAGGTGGAGTGACCAGTAGCAATCTGGAAAGGACTGCGTGTGTAACTCCATGCAGGTGGGTGCTGTCCCCGCAGTCCACACACTTTGTACTGAAGAGTGTTGGGGCCTGAAGCTGACACATGCATGTGCCACAGCACAGATGTCAGCATTGGCTGTAGTGACACTTCCTTACTGTCGGCTTACCACCTTCTGTCATCCCTCCCTTTCACGGTAAGGGCTTTATTTCCTTGAAGTGGAGATGGGGGAAGACACTCAATTATATGTATTATATCCATTACTGTCTCCCCCATCACCGGGCAGTCTTATATCACCTGGAGAAGGAGAAGTTGAGAACAGATAATCTCCTCCCTCCCCATTAGGTGCTAATTTACTTAAATGCCCCTCCCCCATGATGTCACATAGACTTTCAGGTCTCTATTTGTTCCCCAGTAAAAAGAGGCTCTTGAATGGAATCGCCCATGGGCCCTTCAGGCTGACCCGAATTCTGGCGATGAACCTAACAGAGTAAGGCACATCATGGTACCTCCTGGGTGTTCTTCTGCGCTGGCTGATAGATAGAGCCATGTTTCCTGTGGGCACTAAAGGGTGCTGGTGCCCTCAAGTATGCCTATACTGTCAGTTCCTCTCTAGAGTGTGAGGCAGACAGACCTTGCCTTCGCACAGACGGACACATTCCATGAACACTGGCTTTATGCTCTGCACAGGCCTACTTAGGTGGGGATTATCATGCACACTGATGATCTTGTAGAGCTTGTAGTTAAGGGTATGGATGTCTCTGACAAGGAATTTGTACTGGCTCAAGCAGTCAGTGGGAACCTGAGCCCTAGCATGCGCGGCCTGTGAGGATGTCAGGCATCACCCTCCTGTTTTCCTCGCACTCCAGAGTGGGAGGTTAAGAAGAGGTGACTCGTCCACAAAGGAACAAACATGGTATGTACTCACTGATGAGTGGATATTAACCCAAAAGTTCAGAATACCCAAGATTCAATTCACAGACCATATGAAGCCTAAGAAGAAGGAAGACCAAAATGTGGAGGAGGCTTCCGTGCTTTTTGGTAGGGTGAACAAAATACTGGAGGAAATATGAAGACAACGTGTGGAGCAGAGACTGAAGGAAAGGCCATCCAGAGACTGCCCCACCTGGGGATCCATCCCATATACAGTCATCAAAGCTGGACGCTATTGTGGATGCCGGGAAGTGCTTGCTGATGGAAGCCTGATATGGCTGCCTCATGAGAGGCTCTGCCAGAGCCCGAACAAATTCAGAGGTGGATGCCTGCAGCCAACCATTGGACTGAGCTCGGTGGTCCCCTATGGAGGAGTTGGAGAAGGGACTGAAGGAGCTGAGGGGGTTTGCAGCCCCATAGAGGGAGCAACAGTGTCAACAGGCCAGACACACACGCCCGGAGGTCCCGGGGACTGGACCACCAACCAAAAAATACACATGGAGGGACCCATGGCGCTGGCCACATATGTGACAGAAGATGGCCTTATTGGACATCAGTGGGAGGAGAGGCCCTCGGGCCTGAGGGTGTTCAATGTCCCTGTGTAGGGGAATGCCACGGTGGGAGGATGGGAGTGGGTGGGTGGGGGAACACTCTCATAGAGGCAGGGGAGGGGGAGATGGATTAGGGGGATTCCAAAGAGGAGACCTGGAAAAGGGGAAACATTTGAAATGTAAATAAAGAAAAATATCCAAGAAAAAAAATAAAAATAAAATACCTACGGCTTATGAATAGAAAAAGGCTAACAACAACAACAACAACAACAACAACAAAATCCAGAAGAAAATAAATAAATACATAAGAAAAAAAAAAGTACGATTCAGTTGGCTGGCGGAATCTTCAGACGGTCCAACCTGGGTCTATTTGGGTTTTAGTCAAGAACGAGGCTGTTCGGAAGTCAAACCTGACTGCATTCGTGCGCACTCAAAGCGGGCCAGACGCATGAGGAGTGGCCGCAGACTCTCTCCGAATCTTATGTAAGAGATGGAAGGACCTAGAACATGTCTGGACAACTCTCTCCACTTCTATATTGCGAAATTAATTATTTACAACCCCTGTCTTTCTTTTAGCTAAAAACAAACAAACAAACTGAACCTTGTATTCCCCTTGAAGGCATTTAAAGGAAGCTGTCTGTTTAGGAAAATAAATGCTCTCCAAATTGCCAGAACAGAGGTGACAACTTTTTTAATGATTTTTTTTTTCAATTTTTTCAATAATGTAAATCCTCTAGATGATTTTGGCAAATGACCTGTATTGGGGTTTTATCGGACCACGCTAACACGTTGGTATACGTTCTGCCAGCAGGTGGCAGCAAACGTTTTTAATTAGGAAAACCGTGTGCTTGAAGAAATGCCTAGTCAGCAGTCTCTTCTAGAAAAAGAAGCCTATTAAGTGAGCACAGGAAAGAGCATTGACCAAAATGCTTCAAGGAGGAGCCTTTCTTAAGAGGGGGCTCTCGGCAGCAGAAGGTGGAAGCGCGGGAGGAGCCTTTCTTAAGAGGGGGCTCTTGGCAGCAGACGGTGGAAGCGCGGGGTGAGTGATTTCCACCACGTTTGTTAAAAGGAAAGTCCAGATGAGATTAAAGACTGGAAAGAAAACTCTATTGACTTTCACATCCTAATTTCACAATCCAATTTCTCGGCCCACAAACTTCTATCAGCCTTTCTCGGCCTGCGGCATGGTGCTGAGGGACCAGACCCAGCTTTTACCATGTGGCTAAGGTTTTGCCGTTTGGAAAAGAGAGTACTCTGGGCTATCTAACTGATGGAGCACTTGTTCTAGAGTAGCAAGCACACTCTTGCTTTGAGATGCCCGAGGTGACCGCTATTCCTTTTCATTGCCGCTGTTCAGGGCCACCAGAAGAGAATGCTGGATGCTAACTATCCTGACACACCCTGGCCAATTTACGTCAAATTCTGATCCTTATAAGACTTTTAAAATATAGTAAAGAGGTTCATTCGTTCTTTCAATGACCGTTTGCTTCGTGTCTACTATGCCCAGTGCTGTGCCTACAGAAGTCGCTAGTCTAGGAAAAGAACCAACTCCTTTCTCATCAAGTCCCCACAGCAACAAGCCCGGGTAGATTGCTTTGGAGGAAGGAACACAGTTCTGGGATGTTGTTGAACCTAGCCTGGGTTTACAGACTGATAGGAGTGGACAGTGATTCCGAGTCAGGGACCCTTAACCTGAATTTGAAGGTTGAGGAGGAATGAGTAGGGTAAAGGAATAAGGAGAATACTCAGACCAGAGACTAGAAAGTTCTAAGACCTGAAGATGGAAGGAAGGATAGGAGGTAACAGACACTGGGAGAGATAGAATATTAGGGGAGAGAATGGACTCTGTTATGTAAGTGGAAAAATCATGATTCTTGCATTAATAAGGCAAATGTACACACACACACAAACAAACACACACACACACACACACACACACACACACACACACACACACGACTGACCTCTGCTGGTTGCTTTTGTGTAGTTTGTGATACTGCTAGCTTGGAGCTGGTGCAAAAGTATTTCCAAAAAATGTTTGAGTATTTTACTGTCCCCAAGGCAGTGACTTACGTAAATGGACACAAGTGCCTTTAGGAACAGCCACTGTGAAAGGTCCTAACACATATCTTTAAAATATATATATATAGCCTTACATCCTTTCTTTTCTCCTTCATGAAGGAGATATGGGCCTGTGAATTGACCAACATTTAGAAAGAATCCCCCTCTCTTGCCAGGCGTCCTCGTTGGAGTGACATCGTCTTTAAACCCCACGTGGCAATCCCTGACGCACCTCCGTGATGCCCAGCGAAGACAGGGCGACCTGGAAGTCCAACTACTTCCTCAAGATCATCCAACTTTTGGATGATTACCCAAAATGCTTCATTGTGGGAGCAGACAATGTGGGCTCCAAGCAGATGCAGCAGATTCGCATGTCCCTCTGAGGGAAGGCCGTGGTGCTGATGGGCAAGAACACCATGATGTGCAAGGCCATCCGAGTCCACCTGGAGAACAATTCGGCTCTGGAGAAACTGCTGCCTCACATCTGGGGGAACGTGGGCTTTGTGTTCACCAAGGAGGACCTCACTGAGATACGGGATATGCTGTTGGCCAATAAGGTGCCAGCTGCTTCTCATGCTGGTGCCATCGCCCCGTGTGAGGTCACTGTGCCAGCTCAGAACACTGGTCTGGGGCCCGAGAAGACCTCCTTCTTCCAGGCTTTGGGCATCACCACGAAAATCTCCAGAGGCACCACTGAAATTCTGAGTGATGTGCAGCTGATAAAGACTTGAGACAAGGTGGGAGCCAGCGAGGCCACATTGCTGAACATGCTGAACATCTCCCCCTTCTCCTTCGGGCTGATGTAGGTCGTCCACAAACTGTTGCCGTCGTAAATATTGGGCCTTCACGACCTGTAGTGTCTCGTCCGGGACGTGAGGGCGAAAGACCTCCCTCAGGCGTTGCACCGGTCGCACACAGACGTCTACCCCATGGGCTGACAAGGAGCCACGGTGTGAGGTAGTAGTTACCCATGTTCGCGCAGGACCGAAACAGACACCTCTTTGAGTACACCTTCCCACTTGCTGAAAAGGTCAAGGCCTTCCTGGCTGATCCACCTGCATTTGTGGCTGCTGCCCCTGCTGCTGCCACCGCGGCTGCTGCAGCCCCAGCCAAGGCTGAAACAAAGGAAGAATCAGATGAGGATATGGGATTCGGGCTCTTCGACTAATCCCGGCAAAGCAACCAAGGCAACCTGCTTAATTTGAGAAAGATGAAACTAAACGTTTACTTCTCTTAACAAAGAAAGGAAGAAAGAAAGAAAGAAAGAAAGAAAGAAAGAAAGAAAGAAAGAAAGAAAGAAAGAAAGAAAGAAAGAAAGAATCCCTTCTGGCCACTGTGAATTGTGCATCCTGCATCTGAGAAGCGGAGATAGGAAATCAAAACGCTTCCCCATCACCAATACATCACCACATATATAAGGTTCCACATTGTGCTTTGCATTAAATTGTTTAAAGCATTGTATTGTCAGTGTATGGTGCATAAGGTACATCCAAGACAAGGGATTATACACTTAGACTTGGACCCTAGTCGCCCAATACAGTAGCTAAATACCAGCAAGTATTTTATAATCTTTAAAGCATCCAGAATCTAAGACTTCTTTTGTCCTAAGCATGCTGTATAATGAACACTGTTAAACTTTGAAATGAAACATATCCCATGAGTACAGTTGGTATGATGATTTATCTTAATCAGTTTAATCATCAACTTGACACAATATAGTATCACCAGGGAGAAGGGTCTCAAGAAGGAGTTGTTTATACTAAGTCAGCCTGTGGGCATGTCTGTAAGGGCTCGTCTTGATTATGTCAATGAATGTGGGAAGGCACAGCCCACTGTGAGCGACACCATTCCTAGGCAGGGCACCCTAAACTGCCCCGGTGTCAGGAGTACTACCTGTGAGTAGGCATGCAGGAATTCATTCTCTCTGCTCTTGACTGTGGACGTGACAAACTACTTCAAGTTCCTGCTGTGACTTCCCCTCAGCAGTGGCCTCTAACCTGTAACCAAAGAAACAAATAAAACCTTTCTCCTCTAAAGTTGGGTGTTCATCCTAGCAACAGGAAGGAATCTAGGACAAGTGGTAAGTGCTTGGTCCCCAGCTGGTGGTGGTGAACTTACAGCAAGATGCTTAGAAGTTCCCTCAGCTTTGAGCATTTCTCTTGAGGGTCTCAGTTTATCCGGTATCCCCCTAGTCCTTGGCTTTCTCATCTTAGCCCAAGGCTTTACATTATCCCCCCTCCCTCCCATAGTTGCAGTTCGTTTGCGTACACCTAGTCAAGAGACTAGGAAACGCCCTTAATGTACAGCAAGCTCCCAACACTGAGTCCTGATAGCTTGTTAGTCTGAAAATTATGGAATGAATTAGATGCTGGATGACCCCTCAAGCACACATCCACAGAAATGGTGAGCTCAGGGTTGCCCATTATCTGTTCACACCAGATGTTGACGTGAACAGGATGTGGCTCAGGAGAACAGACTCCCACCCTTATCTATGATAAGGAGGAAAGAATCAGAGGAGAGGGTCCCCTCACACTACTTCTTGACCAGTGGCCAACCTGGTTTACTTAGCTAGGGCCATAACCCCAGTTAAGATCGGAATGGCATTTGAATACAACTTTGGGCCAGGCATAGAGTGACACAGGCTTGGAATCCTTATTCTTGAGAGGCTGAGGCAGGGGGATCAGGAGTTTGAGATCTGGTCTGTATAATAAGAAACTTTGTCTAAAAACATGGTTTTAAAAAATTATTACTCAGAATTTTAGTAAGAAATAGGTGATCAATGTCAATTTCTGAAAACACGCTATTATTCCTTCTCGTCGCTTAAATAATGTTTTTTTTGTTTTGTTTTGTTTTGTTTTTTAATCGGGAAGTAATGTGGTTTGATGAGGGAGATCAGGTGTACTGAGACATGACCTGAGTTTTCAGCAAATTAAGACTCAGAGCTTCTGTCTCCATCATCCTAACCTTCTTCCCTTTTTGGACCAACTTGATTGAGTTGTAATTTACACTCTATAGAATGCACCCACTTTTAAGGTCCAGCTAGTAAATTTTCCTGAGTACCTACATCAAGATGCGGAACCTTTCGGTCGACCTCCACCATTCCTCTCTTAGCCCTTGCCCTGGCAGTCTTCCTGCATTCCCTGAACTCTAGGTAAACCGGTCTGCTTCCTGTCATCCCAGATCACATTAGCCTAGTCCGTAAATTCATGTAAGCACAGCTGTACAGTACGAGTTCCCTTGGGTCTGATTTGTTTTTATTTAGCACACCTTTGAGATTTATCCACTCTCTTGCATGCACCATACTTCATTTTTATTACCATGTAGAGTTTCATTATATGGTGAGGCCACTGTTTATTCATTCACCCCTTGAAGGGCCGTTGTTGGTGCTGCTCTCTTAGGCACTGTGAATATTCACGCAACTTTATTGTTCTTTTGGGGTGGGGATGATAAAACACAAACATATGCATACATACACACACAAATACAAACACACACACACACACACACACACACACACACACATTCAATTTTCCTAATAGGCAGGGAGATGTGAGTTATTTATTCTTAAGTATCTGCTTGTGGAGATAAACATGTGTAGAATATAGATTTAATGTGTGGAATATAGATTTAATGTGTGGAATATAGATTTAATCCTGAGATGTATGTTTGCCATAACTGACACCATCAAAATCACGTGCATGTTGTTGAGAGGCCTGTGCCTCATCTTGCTAACCACAGAGTCAACCTCTGGGGACAAAAGCTGCCCAGTGGTCTGTTTCTGGGACTCTCTGGGATCCCAACCATCCGAGCTTCTCTAGCGTCCATCCGTGTGGCGTTGCCCATTTAATTATTTGTCTGTGAGGTTTACACACCTCTAATGTGCAGATCATAAAGACAAATACAGCATGTTCTCTCTCGTATGTAGATGTTAGCTCTGGATCTTTAGATATGTAGCCTTCATTAAGAATATCTGTAGACATCAAGAAACTAGTAAGGCGCCATAGNGATTTTGCATAGTTACTTACCCCCTTGTTTCTAGAAACTGACTCCAAAATTCAAATCAGTTTATTCAGATACCAAGCATCGTCTCGTGAACACAAATAAGAAGGGATGATGGTCTAAATGTTGAAATATAGTTTAATAACTGATAACAAAAATCCAGAGCCAATCCCTTGGCTGCCTTTGTCTACAAAGTGAACCACTCCTTCAGTCTGGGAACCAAAACCTGCACCTTGATCTTCTGAAACAGATAGATAGGCCCGGACTCCCAAGCTAGGCAACACTGGCTTACATTTCTGCTAATAGCATCTCCGATGTACTCCTTGAATACATACTTAAATGTCTTCCTTTACCTGGTATGGGGTTACTATGGAAACTGAGATGTTCATGGCCTTTGTCCCCCGTAAAGTTTGACATCCTGTATGGGTGCACTAAACAAAATACAAACACATAAGCATGTAATTATGAGCTGTAAGAAGAAGAAACTGCAGGGATGGTGGGGTCTGCAGGGATGGTGACAAGGTGACAAGGTCTACAGGAAGGATAGGATATGAAGGCAAAGCAGTGGCTCCAGGAGATGGAAGGAGCAGAAGAACCTTTGAGTCATGACCTTGTGGGTAAAGTGAATATACAGGCATGATGATATGGGACTCCGTACATCCACACCACCATTGAATACCTGGCTTTGATATCTATGGTGCCTTGAATAAGAATGGCCCCATACACATATATTTCAATGATTGGTCATTAGGGAGTGGTACTACTTGACAGGAATTAGGAGGTGTGTCCTTGTTGTATGCTTTTTGTTGGAGGAAGTGTGTCACTGATTTGGAGGTTTCAAGGGCCCAAGTTAGGCCTTCTCTCTCTCTCTCTCTCTCTCTCTCTCTCTCTCTCTCTTCTTTGTGGGGAGCTTTTGCGGCCACTTCTAGAAACTTGGCAAGAATTTGATGTTGGGCTGGGACATGGAAGTAGGCTCAGGCAAGAATATTTACATTTGAGCTAATACAAAGCTCAAGGTAATCTCAGTTGAGGGATGTGTATTGTTCCTTTTATCTTGGTCAACCTGATAAGTCCCTAGAAACAGTGATCATGGGATTTTATTGGCTTGTCTGTTCCTTGACCTAGAACTGGCCTTATTCTTTGCATGTACTTAGAATGGTATAAAAGCAGCCTGGAGAAAGATAAACCCGCTTCAACCTCAGCAATGGCTGGAGTCATGTTATAATGCTGTCCAATTGTCTTTTTCTTTTTCAATCCTGGCTCCCTCCCTTGAGACCTGGTTGACTGACTGAGCTGGCTCGGTTTCTTGCTGCCTGCAGATCAATATGTAAAACTCTCGGCTCCTCTTCAGCACCTACCACTATACTCCCCATCATAATGACGGTGACAGTGGACTAAATTTCTGAAAGTGTAATCCAGCACCAATTAAATGCTTTTCTTCATAAGATTTGTCATGATCATGGTGGCTCTTCACTGCAAAAGAACAATGACTGAAGACGGAAGTTGGTACCAAAGACTTAGGGCACTGCTGTTATATGCCTAACCAGGCTTTTGTTTAGAAGAATATGGAACACTTTGGGACTTTGAACAAGAAAAATGATAGGAAACTTTAAGCAGGGCATAATGGGCCATTCTTGGTAGGAACATGGAAGAAAATGGTGCTGAGGTTAATTTGAACTGTGGGGAGTCCTAGCTCAAGAGGTTTCAGAAGGAGAGAATATTAGTATGTGACCCAGAGACCATTCTTATGCTTGTGATATTTTGGCAAAGAATGTGACTGCTTTTTGCCCTTGTCTGAAACATTAGCCTGAAGCTAAATTGGAGAATTTTTGGATTAATGGTGTGGCCAGTGGAGATTTCAGAGCCGCCTAGGATTGACTGTGTCATGTGGCTGTTACTGGTCATTCTTATGCAGATCTATAATCAAAAGGAAGAAGCTGAAAAAGAGAAAATACAAAAAAATGTACAGTTTGAGGAGAAAAGGGGCACTGGGAAGTGTAAGGGAGCTAAGTCCAGTGCTCAAGAAGATAAAAGGAGAAGTGCTCCTCTTACGAACACATTTGATCAGCCCTATGACCTCATTCATTGTAGGGTCATTTAAGCAAACTATTTCAGGAGCTCGCAGCCGCTTCTTTTTTTCAATAAGCAGCTCTATCTGACTGATGAATTCACGATTAAACGGTCAAGTTTGAACATTACCAGGCATACTTTTTCGTTTCAGATTTTTCACATTTGACTTTTTCCGTGTATTTTAATGAATAAGAATAAATAATAATAAAGGGAGTGGTGACCCCAGAGCAAGACTCCACCCAGCAAAGCTTCCAAGTTCAGAAAAATAAAATTAAAAAAAAAATCTTCCGGCCTGGTGTGGTGACACACACCTTTAATCCCAGCAGTCACAGATCTTAACCACTGAGCCATTTCTCTAGCCCCAGCCTTTCTTGGATGGTGGTGAATATGTCAGCTACAGCTTTCTTTTGCTGAAATCATGACCTGGTAAGAAGCTGTTTAGAGAAGAGAGTTGTATGGACGTGAGGGGAAGATTCCCAGGGGCAGGAGTGTGAGCAGCGGCAGAGAGAGGTAGTACTCAATGTGGGTTGGGTTTTTTTGTTTGTTTTGTTTTGTTTTGTTTGTTTTTTGAGACAGGGTTTCTCGTGTAGCCCTGGCTGTCCTGCAACTCACTCTGTGTAGACCAGGCTGGCCTCGAACTCAGAAATCTGCCTGCCTCTGCCTCCCAAGTGCTGGGATTAAAGGAGTACCCCACCACTGCCCGGTGGTTTTTTTTTTTTTTTTTTCTTTTCTTTTCTTTTTAATTTTCAGTCCAAGATCACAACCCATGGAGTGGAGCCTGTGTTTTTGGAGGGTTTTCCCACCTCAACTAAGTGTTCCTTCAAATACCCTCACACACCTGCCTAGAGGTGTATCTGGTAGTCGAGTCCAGATCTAACCAAGTTGACCATCAAGTCTTGAGGGAGGGCGTTGGAGGAGGAAGAGAGGATAGATAAAATTCTAACATATTCTGTAAACATGTAATGTTCTCAAAGAATAAATTACACACTATCTTAAAATTATCATCACAGTTGATGTGGGATGAAGGCGAGTTGCCAGCGGTAACTCAGCTTTGAGGGGGATGTCACAAAGAAGCCCGGTAGTGCCACTAAGCATACTGGGAAACCAGGTACCAAGACAGAAAGGCTGTGTGTGGTGGACTCCCTTAAGACACATTAAGTTTTGGGTGCGATTTTAGTTTGAATCTGCAATAATCCCCACAGGTGCATGCTTTGAATGTTTGGTTCCTGGTTTGTGGTGCCATTTTGAAGGCTGAGGTAGAGTCGTTCTGTCAGAAGTTTGACACTGTGATGGACCTTTGATGTTCACGCCTGCTTTGGTTCCTGTCTCGCTCACTCTGCTTCCTGTCTGCCACCCTGTGAATAGACACCACCTAACATCAGGAGCAGAGCCCTCCCACCCCCAGGCCTTCTCTGTCACGGAGCCAAAAGATGAAACAAAGAAACCCTTCCTCCCTTAAGCTTTTTCTATTGCATGTTTACCTCAGAGAGGTTCAAAAGTAGCCAAGACGGGTGCTTTAGGGATGTTTAAATAGAGCTGGTGAGCTGACAGTCCAGGGCTCAGACTTCTGTCAGTATTAAAGGTACAGAAACCACACACATTTAAAGCCATCGGAAGAGACAGTATTGGGGGAAGAGTGAGGAGACAAGCTGAGGCCCCAGGATCTAGTCTGAACCAATTCCGACACTTATTATCTGGAAAACAAACCAAAACAGACAACTGGTTATGTAATATTGAAAGGCTGAGAAAAGAAGCATTGAGGGTGGGAGGAGGTGGACTGTGACTTGGAACGCAGTGGTCTAAGGCCAATGACAGCTGAAAATGATGGTTGGGCTTAGCACTCTAAAGTTATGGGTGGTCTTGTGTGTCTCTTGATAGTCCTATGCTATGGCTCAGGGGATTAAAGGGACTCTGGCAGAGGAGACAAGTGAGAAAACGAATACATCAGATTTCTCCTGCCATTTAGATATGAAGGGATAGAGAAAGCCAGGAAGACATTTTTCTTGTTTGTTGTCCTTAAGTAAAAAAGACATCAAAAGGAAAAAGAAAAAGAAAAAAAAAAACCCACCAGAGGAAAGTCTGCGAGGAGGTAACTGAGCAGCAGAGAGGCCACAGGGTTCAGAGCACACTGAGACACAGCAGGTGACTCTCCAGCTAGAGAGAGAAGGCCTCTCCTCCTCCAGAAACGCTGATATTTTTGTCGAGGTGGTAATTTGCAGCAATTGCTTTTAGTCTGTAGTCTCCATGAGAATAACTTCTGTCGCCGAATTACAGCTCGTTAGAGCTATACGTGATGTTAGAAGTTCCCTGATCTCGTCTGTCTACCGCAAATGATAAAAGCAGGGGCCAGAGAGGCTGCGGCTGCATTGGCTCCGTCTGGGACCGCTTTCATCTTGGTGCGTCGTGGGTGAATCACTGCGCATCCTCGAGCCTAGCTTTCTTCATGTAAAATGTGGGCCATAATTATCATGGAAAGGAGTCATCTGCTTTTGTTGGTGGTACTACTGCTTTGAAAACACTGTATTTCTCTGGCCACCCATCTTTAGGCCTACAGCTTATAGGCCTTAGAGTTGCAAAAAGGCAAACAAACAATTTGCTTGTGTTACAGTTGATCGATGCTGTGTCCTTGATATTAAAAAAATGCATATAAAGGTCTTTTAGATGCACTCCAGGGACTGGGGAGATGGCTCAGTGGGAGAGAGTGCTTGCTGTACAATTCTGAGGACCTCAGTTCAGGTCTCGAGACACCCTGAAAAGTGTTGGATGTGGCTGCATGCACCTGTAACTTCAGCTCTTGGAGGCAAGGCAGAGACAGGAGGATAGGTAAGACTTACTAGCCTAGCCCAAACAAACAGAGCTCCAGGTTCAACGAGAAACCCTGACTCAAGAGAATAAAGTAGAGAGGGATAGAAATAAAATGTCTGAGGTCTTCCTCCAGCATCTGCATGGGCACGCACATCTGTACGCTCATGTGTACACACACCATACACACAGACACAAGGGCACAGGCAGGCAGACAGACAGACAGACAGACAGACACTGCAGACCATGGTATTGACATCCAGATGTAGATCTTCCCCTTACTGGCTCCATGAGCCCAGTGCCTGTGAGCCCTTCTGCAAGCCATCTGTGTGTTCTGGGCTTGCTGCTGGATCACCCACTACCTGGTTACAGTTTCTAGCTCATTATATAAAGGAGAAACTTTTCTTCTTGGAATATAAACCATCTCTTAATTGACTTATCTGTTTGCTGCTTATTGTATAGTCCAGATGTTTTGAATGCTTTTTTTTTTTTATAATTTCAGATTCATCACAGAGCTGTAAAAGTGGTTTAGAGACCTTCTTCAGTATTACAAAGCACACTGCCTCCTCCCAGCTACCACAAAGGAACTACCTTATAACCAATAGACTGTTTTCAGACGTGGCCAGGCGAGACACTGAGGATCTGCCTGTGGTTTGGCCTCTGAACCAGTGCTGAGACCCACAGTTAGCTGGGCCTCCAGCCCGGGAAACACTCTTTCTTTTCCTCAACCTTGACACTTTTGAGACCTGCCTCTTAGTTTGCGTTGTCTGTGTTTCTTTATGGCTGACTTCTCCTGTTCTAGTCCTCTCTCTTAAGCATTGCATCTTGGGAATTTGGGAACTGCATTTACCACCAGCCTGTCTTCTTTTTGCAAAGCACACGTCTGGACAGAAGGAAACCTGCTCCTTGCCCCATGCCTGGAATGATAATATGGCCTTCAAGAAGTTAATGCAATGCTTATGGTTCTACTCGCGTGGTTCTCATGAAATGGTTTATAGCATGACGGACTTTGACTATTTTATTATCTAAGATACAACCCCATGCAGCTGGGTACCCAGCAATGTCAGGTCTGTGCTCTTCTCATTTGTCATTGTTCCTTTAGGATCAAACCTAAATCATCAAGAGTTCATTCTTAGACCTAAGTACCCAATCAACCGAAATTCTTCTAGAGTCATCAATAAATAATGTCACCATGTAATGACTCCCCACGCCAAAGGAATGAGCAGTCAGGTAGGGGCTGCAGGAGCGGCTTACTCCTCGGAAGACAGCAGACTTGGAATCATCAGTAACCCCCACCACAGGTAGCACAGACTATCGTCCTTCAGAAAGTTCCCTCTAACTTTAGTTCACAGGACACATGGGAATGCTTACCTGGGATTGGAACCGTGACTTCAGTCTGCCAATGTATTAACAAGACGGCCTTTGCCTGAGAACTCGCCTGCGCAGTTTGTTTTGTTTATTTATCCATGTATGGGCTGTGTTCTAAGAGCTCAACGGGATGTCACACACAGGCTATTATTCTATAGCGAGTCCAAGCAGACATGGAGTTTGTTTATAGAGAAATGGGATGGTAGATGTTGGTCATAAGAACATCAGACAGAGGAGCAGGAAAACAATATAAAACAAACCAAGCAAAAAGTAAAAACCGAAAAAACCATCATAGATTCATGGCAGAGGACAAGTAGAATAGAAGAGATGTGGGGAAGTGGCCAGGGAGACCCCATTTGGGGTTTCAGGGAGTGTCACTGATGTCTTTTAAGCACAACAGAGAGAGAAATCAGATTTGGGTCTTAAAGTTTGCTTTAGTGCAACAAAGAGACAGGTTACAGGTAGACATACCATTCTTATGGGAGTACTGGCCAGGGATGACAGTGGACAGAACCAGCGTGGTGGTGCAGAGACACCTGAAGAAGGAAGATGTATTAGAGGAGGTGGCAGGGCATCCATGGGAGCTGGTTTAGACCGCCAGTTTTCACCCTCTTAACCCTAACCTTAGAAAGTTCCTTTAACTCCATGTGCCATAGTTTCTTTACCCATAAAACGGAGACAATAATCACGCATGCTATGCACATACCCATGTCCCACACTCCTACACATGTGGCTTGTAAGCCAAGGGGAACTAACATGAGCATAGCTCAGGAGATCCTTAAGAGCAGAGCATGATGTCTGGAACTCAACTGAGTGAGGGGCAGAAGAAATAGATGTATATCAGCCAGATACTCAAGGGGAAACAGCAGATACCAAACTGTCTTAAGTGGAAAGGAATTGATAAAGGAAGGCTTCAGCAGGCAGAATTTCCACTTTCTGCCAAAATAGGGTCATAGGAATCAGATTTTTCCTGTGTACCCCAAAGTAGACGAAATATGCAAAGCTGTAGTTTTTTGTTTAGTTTTGTTTTTAAGATGCTGGACGGTAGTCGGTGAAGTTCAGCTGTCTCTAATAGGTGGAGGCAAAATGAGGCAGGCCTTGCAAGTATCTCCACCTGGCTGCTTGGGATTATTTCGAGGCTGAAGCACAGGTTGAGTGAAGCCAAAGGAAGCCTGTTGGGGGCCCTGACGTGGGGAGATAGAACCTCCAGGGAGTTCAAGAGGGTTGGGGTTTTCAGAGCTCAGTGGCAGAGAGAGAGAGAGAGAGAGAGAGAGAGAGAGAGAGAGAGAGAGAGAGAGAGAGCTTCTGAGTGAGTTTTCCAAAGACACCTGGGATCGCTCTTGAGAAGTCAACTGAGGATAAACATCGACCAAAGAAACAGAGGGACCCGAGTGCAGGCAGGGAGTATTAGAAAGGGCTAGAGAGGTACCAGAGGGAGTCATCTCTTAGCACATAAACAAGGCTGGGAATATTGCCCATGGCCTATTGGGTTGACAACCTAATGGGTTGTCAAGTAGTCTTGGGGTGGGGGGGTTAGCCTTCGACTAAATGGCATTCTGCATCGCCTAGCAAATTTTTAAACCAAGTCCAAATAATCCAGCAGCTTCAAATGATTTACTGCATATCAGCATAACAGTCTTTTGTATGTACATTTAATTTATTTCTGTATTTATTAATTTACATATAGATAAGCTATCTGGTGTCCAAAGAAGTAAAATTAAATCTAATCAGAAATTATGGGGCATGAGGAGGCTCAGGAAAACATGAGTAATACTGAACAAAACTGAAGATAAAAATCAGTGAAGAAAAACATTGATAATCAAATCAGAGATAACAAGAAGTCAGAATTGCAATTCAAGGATGTTAAAAATAGAGATCGCTGCATCAGATTTGGTGAAAAGCTTGAGGAAAGAGTCAGTGTGTTAAAGTAACCTACATTGAAATGGTAGCACCTCAAAATGGAAGTGTTTCAGATGATGCTACATTATGTGGGATTAACAGCAGATTAGACAACTTGGAGGAAGAAAAATAAGATTCTGAAGATGAATCAAGACAAAATATTTAAATGTAACTCGGTGATAACAAAATACTCTAGGGAGAGTGAGGAGAAATGTGCTTTCTGAGGGATCATTCCAGGCCGTTCAATGACATGGTACCCTTGAAGAACAGACAAAGGAAGAAGAAAGGAAAACATTTTTAAGAATAAGGCTAAGGGTGTCCCCTGATACAGCCTGCATTTCAAATAGGCTCAGAAAATCTTGAGCCATACCAAGAAGTAAGGAACACCATGGCTGATTTCCTCTCGCCAAATTTGTTTGGTTTTCCAGTACCGTATCACCATGCTAAAAGCTTTCTTCCTGGATAAAAGTATTCTAATGATTATTGTACAATTGATCACCATAAACAAACTATACTATAAAATGAATTACTTTGCATTTTACTAAACAACAACAACAAAAGAGTAAAATTTTACTGTCAGTGTTTCTGTTAAGGATAAGAACCAAGGTTTCTCCCTTGTTTGCCCATAGGGCCACACAGATTGGTATGTATTTTATTCCTTCCCTGCCATTTTAACAGAAATAAGTGCTGAAAGAATTTATTGATGGTATCAAATTGAAATGAATGCTATTCAAGGTAACAACTGGATCCAGATCCTGTCAGTTTTATATAAGTGGTATGCCAAACGTAGTCTAGTAATTAATCATCAAGAAGACATTTTAATCTTAATTGAAGAAGTTTTTGAATATAAGCATGTATTACTAGCATGACTGGTGCCCGGCGAGAAGATGGAGTCTGATCCCCTAGAACTGAAGTTACAGGTGGTCATGAGTTGTCATGTGGATCCTGGGAATTGAACCTGGGTCCTTTAGAGGAACAGACAGTGCCCTTAATCTCTGAGCCAACTCAGTCCCAGCAAAAATATTTCAGTCACCATGTCTGGTACAAATCCTTTCTTACCTTCTCCAGATCAGTGAGTCCCACTTGACAGGAAGAAATTCTACCACCTGTTTGAACACCGTATTAACAGGTTCAAGTCTGAGACTTTCTCCCCAGGGTTTCCCAACATGTCCCCCGTAGCTCTAGATGGTTCCTGGTGCACTTTCACATAAAGGTGACTCTTAAAGAGTGAGCCAGTGTCTTAGCTTTGGCTCCCCTTGAAACAGATGCCAAGATCCAAGGTTGAATTCAGTCAATTTATCTGATGGCTTATTTCCTGTGGCTGTGACAACTGTTCTATGGGTTGAGTTATTGCTGCTATTGCCACCATTGTATGATTGGTCAGGAAAACAACGGTCTATTTCCAAACAATAATTGTTTGTAGCTTATTAAACAGAAATGATAAAAATGTCAGTGCCGGTGCTTCTGTTAGCGAATTGCTGCTGGGAGAACATTGGGATCCGTGGGAAGAAAAGCTGAAAAATAAGCAGATTCCAGCCAAAATGGGTCATCCGGTGAGATTCTGCCTCCACGGTGTCCTGTGGAACACACCTGGGAACTGTGTTACAAACTGGGTGTGACGTCATGTGCCTGCCATCCCCACAGTAAGCTGTTCCGGGATAACAACACAACAACAACAACAACAACAACAACAACAACAACAACAACAACAGAAAACTGTTCCAGAAAGGACGAGGCAATGGAGACTAGCCCTCCACTCACATCCCCTCACCCAGGCTCCTCTGGACAGGCACGAAGATCAGAGACACTGTGGGAGTCCTTCTTTCTTTAAGATTAGAAGGTACAGGGTTGGAGAAATGGCTCACTGGGTAAAGCACTTAGACTATGAGCATAGAGACCTGATTCAAATCCCCCAAATTTGCATAAAGTCTGGTGTGGCAGCCATATCCCTGCACTACTCTAGAGAGATGGGGGCAGAGACTGAAGGGTCCCCTGATGCTTGCAGGTCAACTCACCCAACAACTGTGAACAAAGAGAATCTGTCTCAAAGGGGGTGGGAAGCGAGGGCTAATATCCGAGGTTATCCTCTGGTCTCGACCTCAGTGCCACAGCAAGTGTGTGCCCATGCATACATCATATGGACACACACACACCACACACACATACTCACACACTACCACCACCATTACCACCAAAAATCTGGGACTTTGCACCAAATCTAGCACCAAAGTGAGCCCTTAGGTGAGACAGTACTCACGGAACAGGAACTTGGCAGGCAGCAGCATCTGTCACTCATGTAAAAACAATCAGATTGTCAACTTTACTGTTGATAATTTTTAATCTCATCGCATGCTATGACATACATTTGTTTCATTAAAAATTCAGAGCTCCAGATTTTCTGCACTTATTTGTAAAACTTTCCTTCCTATATGGAGAAATCCCATGCCTTTGTCAAATATATCAATGATAAAACCTTTTTTTGGACAAAAATAACCCAACTTCATTTTTAATTCAAATAAATATGTTAATGCAAGATTAAGAAATGTCATCAAGTATCTCTTGAATTTAATTTGCATTTAATACTGAATAAATATCTAACATTACTAAAACCACTGAGAAATACATGTCAGACTATGTATTACAATGAGATTTAAAGGATGTATATCCAATAGAATTAATGTATTCACTTTTTTATAGTTATGAAAAGAAGAAAGTGGGTCATGTGACTATTTGTATTACCTCATTTATGAAATAGAAGTACTGTTTAGCTGAAATTTTATGCTTGATCTGAAGGGAGCTGTATGTCGGAAATCATGGTGTTTCTTTGGTGAGTGTGTGTGAGTGTATTTGTGAGTGTGTGTATGTGAGTGTGAGTGTGTCTCTGTATTTGTATGTGAATGTATGTGTGTGAGTGTGTATATGTGTGGGTATGTGTGTATCTAAATATGTGTGTGTGTGTGAGTGTGTGTGTATGTGAATGTGTGTGTATGTGTGTGTGTCTATTATGTTCTACCTTGGGTGGAAAATGAGTTAGAACCAAGTGTAAATATCACCAATAATATCCTAATTTCTCAGCCTCAGCATAAAAACGTGTCCCCTGGTGTTTAAAGAGAGAGAAAGCCACAGAACTCTAAAATCAGTCACTATCAATGAATGTGTGTCTCCTTTTGGGGGGGGCGGGGGGGTTGTTTTGTTTTGTTTTGGTTTTTGGTTTTTCGAGACAGGGTTTCTCTGTGTAGCCCTGGCTGTCCAGGAACTCACTTTGTAGACCAAGCTGGCCCCGAACTCAGAAATCCGCCTGCCTCTGCCTCCGAAGTGCTGGGATTAAAGGCGTGTGCCACCACTGCCTGGCACGTGCCTACTTTTGTTGTTGCTGTTGTTGTTCCTAGGACTAGAAACCACTGAATATCAGATAGAG
Organism: Mus minutoides; assembly: GCA_902729485.2. Taxonomy (NCBI): domain Eukaryota; kingdom Metazoa; phylum Chordata; class Mammalia; order Rodentia; family Muridae; genus Mus; species Mus minutoides. Next base: position 328,712 of record LR749880.1, on the reverse strand, counting down.
GCTAATTTTTATTAGACTATTCATGACACACTTTCATTTTGTTTCTTAGTTTACTTACTTATTTACTTTCCATTTCAATCACAGTCCCCCTCCTCCCAGTCCCGCCCTCACATCCTCCCTTCCCCCTATCTTCCTTCTCCTCTGAGAAGGGGAGGCCCTCCGGGATACCAGCCCTCACGTGCACATCAAGTGCCAGAAGGACTAGGCATATCCTTTCCCACCGAGGCCAGACAAGGCAGCCCAGCTAGGGACTCAAAGGGAAGCATCAGAGTCAGAGACAGCCCCTGCTCCACTTGTTAGGGAACCCACTTGGAGACCATGCTGCATATCTGCTACATATATGTAGGGGCCCTGGGTCCAGCCCATGCATACTCTTTGGTTGGTGGCTCAGTGTCTGTGAGCCCCCATGAGCCCAGGTTAGTTGACTCCATAGATTGTTTTGTGGCGTCCTTGACCGCTGTGACTCTCCAAGTCCATCCTTCCACTCTTCCACAAGACTCCCCAAGCTCCACCTAATGTTTGACTGTGGGTCTCTTCATCTGTTTCCATCAGTTGCTTCATGAAGCCTCTAGGAGGACAGTTATGTTAGACTCCTGTCTGCAACATAGCAGAGTACCCGTAGTAGTGTCAGGGGTTGGCTCTCTCTCTCATAGGATGGGTCTCAAGTTGGACCAGTCATTGATTGGTTGGCCATTCTCTCACTCTCTGATCTACCTTTATCCCTGAACATCCTGTAGGCCGGACAGACATACTTTTATATTGAGCATATTCAGTGTTTTATTGAAGTTAGAGAGAAATTATGAAAGAGTCTCTCTTGATTTGTCAAACTTCAGGAAACTGGATAGTTCTGGTCACATTTCCAATGATGCATAGAAGGACTGCCAGTTTTTCAGAGTCCTACCTGTTTCAAGCCACTGGTATCTTCCAGACACATCACAAAGGGACCCTAGAGGGGACCCATAGAAGGTGACCTACAGGTACCTTCAAAATCCATAGCACATTCAAAATGTCTCACCCATGATCCAGTCTTATGAACCCCACTTCCCACACGTCACCTGACTAATAGGGTGTTTTCCCCTCAGCCCATCTTTACATTGCAGCTCAAACCCGTTGTGCAGCTCGGGAAGAGCTAGCTGTCCAAAAGCTTCCTCATCCCACACAGAAGAAGAAGAAGGAGGCGCTTCTTGTTTCATTAGCTGAAAGATTTTCAAACCCAGAAACAGTTTGAAAATCTGCCTAGAAAGGGCCTTCTGTGAACTAGGAAGACTCTATTCTAGCCCATCTGGGAAAATGTTCCTTGTTCACAAGCCTGTTGCACATAAGCCACAGCTGCTGCGGAAGCTGCCTCGTGCTCAAATGTGCGCATGCCCAGTCGTGCCAGCCAGTCACTGATTTCAGCCTACAACACCACCTCACACCCCACCATCTGTAGAAACTTCCCATCACCTGATCCATGCAGATACTTGATCACAACACATCCTGAAATGTGTGCCTATTTAGCATTGTTCAAAAAATGTACTACCTAAAGTTTACTTTCTGTTTTCTGTTTCTTTTTGCAGGGCTAGAGTATACCATTTAATTAATTAATACATTATTTAATATTGTTTAATGTTATTTGTATCAATTATTAACACATCATTAATACATTGTGATTGCTAATGCCGGTTAATATATTATTTTGTATTGTTTAATGCTGTTAATTAATTAATTAAACAGCATGTTCCAGCCCTGCACAAAGAAACAGCAAACATAAAGTAAAATGAATGAATGAATTGATCAGTGAATTGTGAGTGTGAGTTTACATACACTGACTGAGTTTCTGCTGGTGTGAACTGCCCTTTGTATCTTCCTCCCATTTTTGGTGTTTATAAAATTAAGACGTGAAGTTATTGACAAATTCTACATTAATAATCTTTTCACTAGTCTATCACTGCTTTATGAGTCCAGGTATAGATCCGTCATCGTCATTTGATACAGCGTTATTTTATACTACCAACAGTAGCATAATTAAAATAGTAACACTGTGCCGACTTTGGGGGTTTTATGTATTCTAATTCCTTTATTTCTCATAATATTTCTCTATTAATCCAGTGTTCATCAAATCCCCATTTTGTAGATGAGAAAGCAGAGGTGTACAATACTTAAAGAAATGGGTCAAGATTATTCAGTAGATAGCGAGAGCAAACTCACAGCCTAATCTCATTCCAGAAGACTCAAGCTTACGACTACATAGTCTCACACAACTTCATTTTAGTATTATACAAATCAAACCGCAATTTTTAAAAACTTCATTAGGGCTTACCCAAAAGTACACAGAACTGAGTTTTATACCTAAAAGCTATGGTACATGCCACTTTGTTCATTGATGTTATGTTCCAATGGTAGATTCTGTAAGACTCATTTATTAAAAATAAAAATAAATAAAATAATCCCCAAACAAACAGAAAACCAACAGTCTCTGCTTTCAAGAAGCTTACAATGAAGGAATTAAGACTCACACGTCTATAATACTGTGATGATCGGCATTAATAGGATCCAATCAAGGATACCGGCAAAGTCCACAGGATGACTCCCCAACAGGCAACTCTATGGGAAGATACAGACAGCCATTTCAAAGCAAGCACAAGAACCTTGGAATACTTGGAACCTCGAGTCAGCAAAAATGGCCCATTCTCACCCTGTGTGAACCAAGCTCCTCCTACATACCATTTGGATCTTTCAGATTCCCGCTGAGAATTTGGGCCCCTGGTTTACCCTTGGAATACTTTTAGTTTGCATTCTAACCTGACAGTTCTGGATGTTCATTATTAAAGGGGGGGGGTAGGGTGGAGATGGGGTAACTTAGTTCTTTTCTGTTCTGTCTTTGTTAATTTCTTCCCCAGTAAAAGCTTGCATAACTTTCTTCAAGAAACAAAGCCTGAAGATTTTTGTTTCCGTCGAAAATGCCAAGTTGTTGCATAAACTGCTGTCACCTTAGTGTTTTTCTCTTAAAAGTTCAAAGCTATCATGGGCCAAGAGTAGGTAATGCTGGTCGCTAAATGAAAATTCTCCTATGCTTCAGAGAGAATAGACTAGGAGTGCAGGTCTTGCTTTCAATGGTGGTGGTACAAAGAGGCACAACCAAGAGAAAAGCCCGGGTGATCTCATACTGGGCAAGCGCAGTCTTATCTGGATTTTTCCCATGATGTCATCTCGTGCTGGTTATTTTTAAGCACATGGACGAAAGCATTCACTTCTTGGCTGCCTGTGTTCTGTCTCACCTCAGTTGCTATTTTAGCGATTGTCCTATAAATGGACAGCGCTGTGATCTCATGGGTGCTGGAAGGGAAGAGAAGAGAGGCCAGAGGCCTGCCTGCCTGATGACATGGGATGGGGACAGAGCCTACCAGCAAGGTACCTGCAGAAAAGGGACAGAAGCAAACTCAGTGTTGCCCTGTGCTGGGTTTTTGAACAATTGGCTGTAGAACTCCACAGCATTCTCACCAACTAGCTTATTTTTCTGCATGTTGCCTTTAGGTAATTTCTGAAAGGTCACCTACCCCAACAAGGCCACACCCACTCCAACAAGGCGACACCCACTCCGACAAGGCCACACCCACTCTGACAAGGCCAGTTAATATTGTGACTCCCTATGAGCCTACAGGGGTCATTTTCATTCAAACTACTACAATATCTAAAAGGTTTATTGGAGAACTTCATACTCAGTTGGTATGTTTGGTCTATGTGATTTCATGATACCATAAAGGTTGACTGAGCAGATGAGGAGATGGGACTCTGTGTCTTATGCTTATATTGCTAAACATGCTGCAGATTATCTGGATACATCTGTGATCTCTCAAGAGTGTTTGGAGTGCCATACCTATCACTACACTATAAAGTATTTTTTGTTGTTATTGATAACACAATCAGGTCATGACCAGAAACATGAGAAAAGTGAAATTTGTGTGTATGCCTTTAAGGCATGACAAAAGATGTGTGAGAAACTTGGAACTCCAGGTGGATGACCTGGTCATGTCTTCAGGTCATTAGACCAACTTGGTTCTCAGCAATTATCTATTCTAAACTTCTAGTTTGGGGTCGGGAGAGGTGGTAGATCAGTAGGCTTCAGTGTGTCCTACTCATCTGTAGCTGAACCTAAGAAGACTCAGGGACTTTTATTCTGGAAATTAACCACTGTGTTGTATTTATTACAATATATATATAATGTTTTTCTCAAATGAAATAATGCAAGATTCCATTAATTATTCGAGGACATTGTAGCTTCCAAGCAAGCAAGGAAGCAAGCAAGAAGATTCATATACTGATGGTGAATTAATTAAATCATGCTTGATCTTAGCAGCTAAAGAAATGTATCCTGAGAAATAAACTTAAGATTGTTAGCATTTTTCTTGGGCAAATGGATGTATCTGGAGGCTATCATCCTTTGTGAGGTAACCCAATCACAAAAGAAGTCGTTAAATATGCACTCACTGATAAGTGGATATCAGCACAGAATCTTAGAATACCCAAGATACAATTTGCAAAACACAAGAAAATCAAGAAGAGGGAAGACCAACGTGTGGATACTTCATTCCTCCTTAGAATAGGGAACAAAATACCCATGAAAGGAGTTACAGAGACAAAGTTTGGAGCTAAGAGGAAAGGATAGATTATCCAGAGACTGCCCCACCCGGGGATCCAACCCATAATTAGCCACCAAACCCAGACACTATTGAATATTCCAGCAAGATTTTGCTGAAGGGACCCTGGTATAGCTGTCTCATATGAGGCTATGCCAGTGCCTGGCAAATGCAGAAGTGGATACTCACAGTCATCTATAAGATGGAACACAGGGGCCCCAATGGAGAAGCTAGAGAAAGCACCCAAGGAGCTAAAGGGGTCTGCAACCCTACAGGTGGAACAACAATATGAACTAACCAGAACCCCCAGAGCTCATGTCTCCAGCTGCATATGTAGCAGAAGATGGCCTAGTTGGCCATCACTGGGAAGAGAGGCCCCTTGGTATTGCAAACTTTATATGCCCCAGTACAGAGGAATGCCAGGGCCAAGAAGTGGGAGTGGGTAGGTAGGGGAGCAGGGCTGGGGGGGGGGANGAGGATGGCCTAGTTGGCCATCGTTGGGAGGAGAGGCCCCTTGGTCATACAGACTCTATATGCCCCAGTACAGGGGAACGCCAGGGCCATTACGTGGGAGGGGGTGGGTAGGGGAGCAGGGCGGGGATGCGGGAGGGTAAGGGAAAATTTCTGGATAACATGTGAAATGTAAATGAAGAAAATATCTAATAAAGAGGGGGAAAAAAAAAAAAAAAGAAAATGACTTTGTTCAATTTACTTCTGGATCCCACTTAATTACTCAATAAATTAATACCTTGACTTTGTTTCCAAAAAAAAAAAAAAAAAAAAGAGTTATGTGTGAGAGTTAAGGTCAGAAGCATGGGTGACTGCAAAGCAGTCATACTGGAGAGTCTAGACCCAACATGGATAATGGTTCCCCCATGACTATGTAGATGGTGTCCACTTTCCCTGATAATCCTTCTCCACTTATATCCTCTTCATGTGGCCTTTCCTAAGCCCCTGATATCATGTGAAATTAGAGCAGAATTATATACAACTGGTTGGGAGGAGAGGCTGGAAACTCAGGTGAAAGTTCCTCTCGGCTTTCTCTTTCCGAGTCAACAGCCAATAAACGCAGGGATGTGTTAATTGCTGGCAAGCAAGCATGGTCCGACTCCTGGAGTTGGCTAAAGCAGAAGCTAGCGGTGCCATGTAGCCGTGGTGAAATCATAACACTGACATTCCTGTGGTGATGCTGCTGTAGCTAAACCTGCTGTATTAAAGCAGGGCACACACAGGGCATATGTAGTGGTTGTAGCAGGAGACAGCACCAAATGTCCTTTTCATGGGTATTAAAATAAACCATGTACTATAAAATAACCCAGTGTGTCGTGCTTGGGGCAGCCTCATCATCTCCTGTTTCCTATGCCTCTTGACACCAAATAGGCTGCATCGGTTTGTACGTTGCATTCTGTATTTCTACGACTACAACATATCCTTGCTTTACACGATGAATGGCCGACTGTATAAGAGAAGCATTTGAGTTATATAAATAACGTCTAAGAAATGAGCATCCTTAAAATGATATACTCCTGTCTTCAATGCTAATATTTGGTAATACTTATCCATGTAAAAAGGGTTTCACAGATTAGGTTACATCCACAAAGTTTATTAAAAGTCAGCTTTAACAGAGGACACTCGCAATTAATTTTGGCGATAGAAAGCAGTAACTCAGAGCCTGGATTAAGTGAAATAGTATAGTCTCTCTTCTCTTCTCTCCCCACCAGATTATAATTATTACAAGAAAATCACAAGTTCATACTGCTATAATTTTTAATTTCATCAGTGAACACTTATTGAGCTGTTGTTATCTCCTCTATGTAAGTACCTCTGGGAAAATATTCTTTGTGCCTCTTGGTCTGCAAAGGGCAAGATATTCCTATATCTAGTTTTATAGGAAACCTTTGGCAGACCCCAGCAGAGGTCCGACAGCACACTCATGGGTAGCACACTTACTGCACTGAGAGAGACATTCTGACTGTAAATTATAAAGGATCTAATGACTGCCTTAACTCTGGTGTGCTTTTCTAGGAATGTAATTCATCTTATTAGTAATCAACACCCCGAACTGCCTGGGGTTTGCTAGATCCTCATAGTCTCAGTAAATTCTCCATCTACAGAGGATGCCGTTCATAGAACTGCTCATCAGCTGATACCGCCATCACCAATTGGATGCCTCTCTGCTTTTGTAAGACAAGTGTCTTCCGGCTACCTTGTGATGTGGACTGTAGGGCAGTGAATATAGGTAGCACTTTGTGAACACACTCTGACGGCCTTGCACTCCTAAGAAGAATTAGGCAGGTCCTCCGTGCTTTTCTGTGCAAGGAAGCGTCTCCATTTCAGTAAACATGAACCATGGTTTTAAAGCTACCAGCAAACCACTAAAGCCAAATCTAGTTGTAGGAGATATAGCTTCAGACCCAGACTTGGTTCATTTCTTCCCTAATGTTTTGTTTAATAAAAATCTTGCCTATATTCTGTTCATTTTGTCCTTGATCTTATATCTCTAGAAGAGACACTCACACTTATTTTTCAGATTCACCCTCTGTACATTCAATTTACACTATCTTATAATTATCATAGTATATACTCAATTGACTTCTGGGTTAGCTTAGTACATGCCTATAATAAAGTGTTCAAATCTTGTGGTAATTTGATTTGAAAGTGGTGTTCCTCTGTCATCCCTGGGATTTGAACATTTGGTCCCAGACTGATGTGATTTGGGAGGTTTGGGAGGTTCAGCCTGTTGGAGGAAGCATGCCACTACAGGTAGACTCTGAAATTTTACATTTTTTTTTTTTTTTTTTTTTTTGGTTTTTCGAGACAGGGTTTCTCTGTATAGCCCTGGCTGTCCTGGAACTCACTTTGTAGACCAGGCTAGCCTCGAACTTAGAAATCCGCCTGCCTCTGCCTCCCGAGTGCTGGGATTAAAGGCGTGCGCCACCACGCCCGGCTAGACTCTGAAATTTTAAAGCCTTGCGCCATTTGAAGTTCGCTCTCTCTGCTCTGTGCTGTGGCTCAAAATGTCATCCTTAACCTTCTTGATCCAGCCACCATGCCTACTGCCGCTGCCTCCCCTAGGCCATCATAGACTTTAATCCTCTTGAACCAAAAGCCCAAATAAATTTTTTCTTTTATAAGAATGGTCATGATGTCTTATCACCACAACATAAAATAGTACAGATGTGGTCCTAACTATGGATGTTATGGCACAAGGAGACAATGAGAAAGGCCTTAAGGGGAAGAGATATTTCACAGCTAAGCTTCTGTCCGGCCACTAAAGTTTACTCAAGTAGAGAGGCCAGTATCTCTAGAAATGCTGGCAAGGGAGGATACTGGGCCCCGTATAAACCTATCCATATGGCTTCATCACAATCCTAAGGTACTTTCTCTTTTACAGTTGACACTGGGAACCATCACTTGTGAAAGCTGAGAACTTGTGAATCTGACCTCAGTACACATTCTGCAATCTGCACACTTAAATTTGATGGCTTATTATTATCCAGAAAAGAGAAGCGTCTCTTAGGACACACTTGGAAGCTTCTTGACTGTCAATCTCTGGTTTGAGCTGAGAATTTAGATGTGAACTTGTCTTCGGTATGGGTTCTCAGCATTCAGGAGAAGCCAGTCTATGCTGTACTCGATGCAGTCATCTGTTCTGATGCTGTTGGTGATTCTGATGTAGCAAGCCAATGTTCCTCCCAAGGCTCTTGTTTTAGGAAGTGTTACCATCAACTGATGGTGCTAATGTAATTTGATGTGTGATGCTCTATGCCATAGGTGCTAGAACTCTAGTGACCAGTGATAGGGAGCTCAGCCCTGTTCTGCAAAGTTAGCAAACAATCCCAGGTTCCACTGTTAAAGGAACTGAAGGGCATGTTTCCTTGGATCCATTCTGGAATAAATGTCTATGTAAGCTAGGGACTCTGGACCATAGCTCAAGCAGTAAAATGGTTTCTATGCAAGCATGAAGACCTGCTTTGAGCCCAACCACCCCTTAAAAAGCCAGGCAGGTAACATACAGTTGTAATCATAGTCCTAAGAAGGTTGAGAAAGGCAGATTCCTGGAGATTGATGGCTGGTGAGCCTCCCCTAAGACAGTGGGTGTCTTAGTTAGGGTTTTACTGCTGTGAACAGACACCATGACCAAGGCAAGTCTTATAAAAACAACATTTAATTGGGGCTGGTTTACAGATTCAGAGATTATCATCAAGGTGGGAGCATGGCAGCATCCAGGCAGGCATGGTGCAGGAGGAGCTGAGAGTTCTATGTCTTCATCCAAAGGCTGCTAGTGGAAGACTGACTTCCAGGCACCTAGGGTGAGAGTATTAAGCCCACACCCACAGTGACACGCCTACTCCAACAAGTGCACACCTCCAAAATGGTGCCACTCTCTGGTCTAAGAATATACAAACCATGACAGTGGGGTTCAAGCATCAGTGAAAGATTCTGCCACAATAAACACGGTGGATGTATCTTGAGGAAAAAGACCTGAGGTTAACCTCTGGCTTCCACATGCTTACACAAACACACACACACACACACACACACACACACACGCACACACACACACACACAAAGGTGGTTGGAGAAACAGAGAGAATATACAAATACACACATGAAGAGAGGTGAGATCCTTTTAATACATGCCATCAGGATACGTAATTATTAATTTAAAAACATGAAGTTTCAGAAGTAAGCACCTGCAGGAAGCAGCTATGTCTCCTAACATTTGGGAACAAGGAATAAGGTTGGAATTTTTAAAGTTTTTAAGATTGGGAAAAGTTCCCTGGCTAGCTAACATGCAAACCTCGGAAACAGAGCTTCCTTTATTTCACACTGTTGCCTTTGAACTTGCCCAGAGGGTCCCACAGATCTGGGTTCTGCATGCCCAGCCCAAGGGAGGAACATCAACTAGCTGGTAGCTCTGAGGAGTGTTACTGTCAAATTACAAACTGGAGTCACTTCTATTACATTACTCACTGTCACTGCCAAAGTGGAGAGTCCACCACACATCACAGACAGCATTGACAAGCAAGGACAAGGCAGGGTTCTCTCCTTAGAGCCTCTCTCCCATCATCCTCATTGTTGCCTATTGGCAAGGGCAGGCTTGAAGGAGATGGCTAAGCCTTGAAGGGGCTTGCACTGTCAGCCCCTCCCCACATCCCTTCCCCCACCCCTTCCTCTGCCACCCCCTTCCCATCCCATCCCCACCCCATCCCTACTCTCAAAGGCAATTTAGAAGCATGAGAGCACAGCTTAACTTCAGCCCCTCTTACAAAGCGCGCTCGCGGATCTTCACCACACCCTCACTTAGTGAGTGAGTTCCTAAGCTATGATCAGAGTCAGGATGCTCATTAAGAATAGGGCCAAGAGCATGTAGTCTTCCCCAGTGAAAGACACATTATTGGTTTCATTTTAAAGCTGCCCCCCCCAGGGGGACAGTCATTTATACCATGAACCTCATTTATTTAACATATGTCAGGATGTACCTTCTAGGCACATGGCATTGCTGCCTTGAGATTCTCTAGACGGAAGAGAGAGCTCATTTAAAGAGAAGTTGAGTTTTCCCACCATGCCAGAAGCAAATTTCTCTGAAGCCAGCCAGGGTCCTAGGCAATTTGATGTTACTACAGCTCATATTTATTATTGGAGGACTTGGTACAGAGACGGGGCGGGGGGGGGGGGGGAAGTTGGGACAGACGGAGACATAGAAGAATCGAAACATCTCCTTCCCTGCTATTGAATGCATCTTCTCAATCTTCCAGGGGAGTGTGAAGAGCTAGAGTCCCTTCTCCCCGGGCACTGCTTTTATACAGGGAGATTAATTGTGTTCCGTGATGAGTGGGCTCCATCTCCTGCTTTCCTGCTTCTTTCTGCCCCACTTGGTGCATTTGCTCCTTGCTGAGTATACAGAGGAAGGAGCCCGGGGGTAGCAGAGACTTCAAACCTTCTTGGTCACTTCACAGAATGTTGATCAAGGAAATAATATGGCCAGCTTCTGATTCTTTCTCTTACATGAACAGAAAGGGGTGGGGTTGAGAGGGAAAATGGAGCTGGTTACACTAGTCATTCGGCGATGAACTGTTGCTCTCAACATGTTTTAAGAAGCAGAGAGCAAAAGTGGTCCAAATGGAGTCCATGACTTGGGTCTTGCCTAGCTCTAAGCATAGGTAGTTAATTCCCCGGGGGGAGAAAATCTTGCAGAACTGAGGTGCTATAAAAAAAAAATAAAAGAAAGAAAGAAAATGACGAATTCCATCTGGTCAGAAGGAGTTGGATCCAGTGTTGAGAGCTGTGGCTAAGGCCAGCTGTGAGTGCTGGGTAACCCAGGAATGGTGTCTTTTCCATCTGTACTGGCTAGTTTTGTGTCAACTTGACACAGCTGGGTTATCACAGAGAAAGGAGCTTCAGTTGGGGAAGTGCCTCCATGAGATCTAGCTGTGGGGTATTTTCTCAATTAGTGATCAAGGGGGAAAGGCCCCTTGTGGGTGGGACCATCTCTGGGCTGGCATTCTTGGGTTTTATAAGAGAGCAGGCTGAGCAAGCCAGGGGAAGCAAGCCAGTAAAGAACATCCCTCCATGGCCTCTGCATCAGCTCCTGCTTCCTGACCTGCTTGAGTTCCAGTCCTGACTTCCTTGGTGATGAACAGCAGTATGGAAGTGTAAGCCGAATAAACCCTTTACTCCCCAACTTGCTTCATGGTCATGATGTTTGTGCAGGAATAGAAACCCTGACTAAGACACCATCCCTCCATCCTCTGTAGCTGCTGCCCTTTGTCATTTGGTAATTGTTGTCTTTATGCTCCCACCTCTGTCCCCGTGTGTGTGTGTGTGTGTGTGTGTGTGTGTGTGTGTATGCATGTGTGTGCGTGCAACCACACATGTATAAAGGTTAGAGGACAAGTTTCAGAATCAGATATAGTCAAACAAAAAATACCTATTACATCGTGGATATCATAAGCAGTCCCTAGGTGATTTAACACACACAAGGGGATGTATGTGGGTCCTATGCAAATATGATTCCATTACATATAGAGCACTCGAGCCTCTGTGGGCTGTAGTATCCCTGTGACTGCTAAGGGATAACTGTATTAGTGGGACAGCTTTGCTTCCATCATGATGACAGGAAGGGAGTCCGTCCCTAGGTGGGAAAATGATCTACTCCCTTTCTATACATAAGGAAAACTATCACATACAAAACTTGTAAAAATTAAAGACATAAGACCTTCAAAGTTGGCCCATGGAAAAGGCACATTAGGAGTGAATGACAGCCCAGTGCAGAGAACAGGGAAGTTGCTTCATTTGCTGTGTCCAGTGGACAGAAATCAGGCAAAGCAGGCTGTGTACTGCAGAAGTCAGCTTGTTTTCCCGTGCTGCCTCGTGGCTATTCCATTGTCCATGCGTTCATTAGCTAGAACTGAAGCGGATGGAGATCACACATGCGCGCTGCACAGCAGGGCCTGGCCTTAGAAATGACTGCCTCATTCCTCTGGCTGGTGCTTTCTGTGGCTCCAAGACTTCAAAACTAAATGCAGACTGGAACTCTCCAGCTCTGGTGAGCTCAGATGCAGCAAGCACTTAGCATTCCAGGTTTCTTTGTGGAATGCCTCCTCCTCCACTGGCAGGAAATCTCTTCAAGTTCAAGGTTTTAGAAGGAACAATGGAGTCTGTTCATTTCTCTTGCAAATCGAGCCTCTGCACGTTCAGTAGATAGTGTGATGGGAGAATCAGTAGCCTGCTCCGTCATCTCCGAGATCCACTTCTCTCTGCCTCTCTGGTGTGTGCAAGTGCCCCACGTCGTCTCGCTTGTTCTGGGGATGGAATTCAGCTCCTCTCTTCTCTCAGCAAACATTTTACTGACTTAACAATCTGAGAGGATGGATGAGAGTCTTCAGAAATTGTTAGAGATTTAAGTTCAAGGCACAGTGACAAGAGGGGCCAATGTCCAGTGAAAGACAACCACTGAGACAGCTTTTATTTTTTTTTCCATAATTTATTTTTTTCTTGTTCACTTTATATCCCCCTCCCTCCTTTTTGCCAAGTTCCACCATTACAAATTCCTCCCTCCATTCCTCCCTCCCCTTCTCCGAGAAAGGGAAGTTCCTCCCCCACCCTAACCCTCCACCCCTTCCACCCTCTCCCACACACACACACACCTCCCTGGCTTAGGTACCACCCCACCCTAGGACATCTAGTCCCAGCAAGGCTAAGCACATCCTCTCCCTCTGATGCCCAACCAGGCAGTCCAGGTAGGGGAGGGGGAATCCAATGGCAGGCATCAGAGTCAGAGACAGCTTGTGCTCCAATTGTTAGGGGACCCCCATGGAGACCAAGCTGGGCATTTGCTACAAATGTGTAGAGGCCTAGGTCCAGCTCCCAAATGCTTAGATCCTATGTGACCATGCCACATGCAATGGCCTCCCTTAGCTCCCAACTGCACAGTCTCTGATGGTCACGGCAGTGTTGGGAACTATTTACTTCTTTGCAGCATGTATAGTCCCCTAATCCAATTAGCCAGGGGTCTTCTTTTATTTGTCAGTAAGAGCTTGGATTACTACAGAGCAGGTACATCAGTGGTGTTTTGTCAATCGTGACAGGTACTATAAATGTTGTGTACCACCTGACAGGATCTTCTCTTTCCTTTTGCTTTACATCTTTATGTATATTCTTAGACCCTTCCTGAGCTATTCATGCCTGGTGTCTGATCCATGCTGACAACATTCTGAGATAAATACATATATGTAAATAAATCTAAACAGCTTGCAGGTCTGTGTGAAAGTGAGAACTCATTAGTGGCCAGATGAGTCAGAACATTTAGACGACAGTGGAGAACCATCTCCTGGCACATTAAAGGCCTTAGTTAGATTCAAAGTACTTGTCTTCAGTTGAACTCACAGGTCAATCGGAGGAATCCCTGTGACACTTACAATTCACACATCTGCTCTCCAGGGACGATTGGATAGGCCTCTGACCACTCTCTGGAAGGATGAACTGGAGTCTGAAGGATGTGTGCATTCCGACAGACAGACAAGTTCTGACATCGCCTCCTGCAATGATTGTGGACTGAGGTCCACGTATATATTCACAGACTCCTGTGTTACTGCTGTGGAAGGCACAAGCTGGGATTGGATGGCATTGGAAGCATCATCTTGGGAAAATATCAAATTGCTGAGCACTGCTTTTTAAGAACCCCACTGTATTTGTCAGAACCATCACATCCTCCTTCAGGGATAAGTGGGGGAAGGGGCATAGAGCTTTAGGCAAGTGACCACGCCCAATCTGCTCTGTTAAGCTAGATTTTTATGTGGAGGTTTTGTGGACATAAAAGTTTGGCAGCAGATCTACTAGTTTTGATTTGAATTAATGCAACCTTATAACTTCTGTTAATCTCCCATTAAAATGATGGTTCCTGTGAAGGGTTACGTAATTTCAGTGTTTAGGGTCACAAATGATAATGAAAAGTGGCCAAGCAGAGTTTGAATTCTACTCCCTGGTTAACTTGAAAATTGTTAAAACTAAACATAAGGTGCTTTGTGTTTAGAGAAATTGATCAGTTTATAAATGTGGTTTATTGATTCATGGTACTGGAAAGTTGAGGCTATAACTTTTAAACTGGAATCTTAAGGTTCCAAGAGGGGAAAAGGATACTGGTGTTTGACCTATTGCTACAAACAGTGACTGCTGCCAGGGGGTTCTCTGATGGACATTCCAGTGATTTAATCATGTATGGTTGTGAAGAGACTCATGAAGTCTGATTAAAGAGAATCACTCACCTACCCAGGAGTGACCAGTCAAGCAGTGTGATGGGTACTGACAATTGTCAACTTGAAAGCAACTTAAAACATGCCTGTGGGGGATCACCATGATTTCAGGAAGTGGAGTGGGAAGCCCCACCCATCCCATTCCATCCTCCAATCCCATCCTCCCATCCCATCCTCGAATCCCATCTAGATCCTGGACCACATAAGCAGGGAAAAGCTGAGGACCAGCAGGCATCTCTCTGCTTCTTGATTGTGGATACAATGCAACCAACTGTTTCTGGCTCCTGCCGTTTCACCTCCCCACCCTGTGAGACTGTAACTCTTGAACTACCAGCCAGAACAAACTGCCTTAAGTTGCTTGTACCACAGTAGTTTATCACAGCAATGGGAGAAGAGGCTCAGACAGCCAGGAATGAAAATACAAACACAAGAACCATGACTTTCACAGTCAAGGGCTGCGGCAGCGGCTCTGCATTGAGCTTTGATTTACTGCTAACCACAGTGGGGGAACGTTAAGACACATAGTAGCTTTGACTCTTCAGAATATGCTAGAACAGTACTGCCATTTCCCGAGTCCACACTATCCTACTCAAAGCTAGGCAGTAAGTGGCCAAATGGTGATGCTCATGAGATATTACATTGCGTCATATGTTACTGTATGGCTACCAGTATTTTTGTTTTCATCCTTGGTGTGGACAAACAGATTGGTAATTTCTTTCAAAAGTAATAGTACAATAGAAAGTCAAAGTTCCTTCTTCATATCCATTATAGATACACCGTTTGTTTATTGGTTATTTTTATTTATATGCGTCCATTTCTTCGCACCATGTCTGCTCAGGAGCCCGGGGGAGGTCGGTGGAGGGCATTGGCTCACCTGGAACTGCAGTTAAAGGCAGTTATGAGATCTGTGTGGGTGAGGGAAATCAAACATTGTTTCTCTACAAGAGCAGTAAGCAGTGTAAGCCATAGAGCTGTGTTTCTGGGGAACAGCAAAATTTTTAACAGGCTACATTGTTTTTGCAAAGTACTTATCTGTTGCAAGACTTGCCATCCTATATTAATTGCTTGGAATATAGGGAATGAACGCAGTGATCATTGAATTCGTTCTATAGCATTAGGGTCCTGCAAACACCAGCCTACCCTAGTATTATTTTAAGAGTTCACGTTTTCTAGAGCATTTTCTCTGCTTTTATATTATTTTGACACAACTTATTATTATGCACCCCAGGCTGACCTCATACCACAACACTTGGCCTTTCATGAGTCTTTATTTTACATAATTTTTTAAAGCTAGCATGTCTCCTTAAAGTACAACCATATATAACCAAAGACTGAGTTAAATATGTATTGTTTGCTTTTGTCTTTAAAAAATGTTTCCAAACTATATTGACTTAATTCATAAGTACTATTGCTTTCTGTGTGTATTTTTCTGTGCAAGACATCGGCATAGCCTGACGACCCACACCTACTCCCTATTTTCAGAGGCTGACAGTCCAAGGGGTTACCACTTGTGTGGATGATTCAAGAGTGTGGTGAGTGCAATGTGACCTGCTGTTTCACCTCTAGGTACATCTAGACAAGTGAAAACATCCATCTGCCAACGGACTTGTACAGAAAAGTTCACAGCAACATTATTTATGATAGCTTGAACTGAAGTTGACCTGAATGTCTAGCAAGAACATAATCAGTGTGCGATATCCTTGTACATATGAAAAGTAATAAAAATGATGAAATGTGGATGGGTGAGCCTTGAGAACATCAGGTCTGTGCCAAGACAAAGATGCTAGGTTATCCATGTGCATCTACAGTGATGTAACTCATATCTGTCCTCAGCTGCTGTGAAGAAAATCAGAACTCAGGCTGCTGGGGCCAGAGGTGAACCTGAGGAGGAGTCTGAGGAGGCTCCTGGAAAAACACAGATGATGAAAGGTTTTACATCTTCACTAGGAATAGGGGATGGGGATGAAGGATAGGGCATCATCTATTAAGGATCAACAAACTAACACGATCTATATTGCATAGAAGCTGTACCACTGTTTTGGACAGCCCTGGGGCTAATTATATTTGATGCTAATTCCATTCTCCTGTGAGTGGCTGCAAACAAGGAAGGGGTCAGCACTCAGGTGAGTTCTAGTAACCCTGCTTCCCACCTTAATTTGTAAAATAAAAGGGAGCTGATGATTGAGCAGATAAAAGGGAAGGTGGAGGAGAAGGTGGAGAGAGAGAAGGAGAAAATGGAAGATGGAGAGTACACAGAGAAGAAGAAGGAGGAGGAAGAAGAAGAAAAGCAGAGCAGAAGCACATGGCCTGGAGAAACTGCAAGTTCTAAGGGGTCTCATAGATGTGGAAGATGGTAGTGTAGTGGTAGATCTGCCCAATCTAGGCACACAGCATGTATTCTTATTCATTGAGTCGTGTTTTATTGGTGGGGCATATTTGGGTTGTAGATTTACTGCAACATACCACAGTTAATGTTTTCTGGGTACGTTGTGTGTTTGTACCATTATACATTGTTTTTAATAACCTTATCTTTCAGATGCTTATATTAACATGTAACTGTACATTTAATTTTCAATATTTACCATGTATTTTTTTTTCGAGACAGGGTTTCTCTGTGTAGCCCTGGCTGTCCTGGAACTCACTTTGTAGACCAGGCTGGCCTCGAACTCAGAAATTCGCCTGCCTCTGCCTCCCGAGTGCTGGGATTAAAGGCGTGCGCCACCTAACACTGATAAATTCACTAATCACTTCTAGTAGTTAACACACACACACACACACACACACACACACACACACATAATTACACGTGCTCCCCCCAGTCTTCTATTTATTTTAACTTCATTTCACATCCTTGGTCTCTCTCCATCCTGCAGTTGGAGTCACTTCCTTGGGTCAGTCTTTCAGTCCTCCATGATTGTATCCATTCTCTCCTCACAAAGATGTACAGGGCTTTCAATTATTGCTTCTTTACCTTTGAGTCTAGAAGTCTCATTCTGTTCTTTTTTATATCTGTGAGGTCTTTTCATCTTTTTTTTTTTTATCATTCCCTGTTCATTTCAGTCTTCAGTTTTTCTTCCTTCAAATACAGTCTTCTAGATCTCATCAGCTTACCTCCATACTGACATCTTCAGGCTCTGTTTATAGTGTCTGTTATTACTTCTGTTTCTCCGTCTGATCACTCACCTCCTTTAGGAGCCTGTTTGGGTGCTAACCATGTACTGACCACTCCCTGAGAAGCATGCACTTGGGGATGCCTCATGGGAAGGTGTCCCTATCTAGATAGCTGCCCTTGCCAGATAGTGTGGGGCGTTACCTTTCTGTAATCAATTTAAATTTAATTCCTGGCTTAGAGTTTTCGGAACCTCCCCTGTTTTTCTTTCAATTCAGACTAATTCTACAGAAAGGCTGATCTCTGGGTAAAAGCATTCAGGGCATTGGTAGTTTTCCCTTTGAGATTCTATGTTAAGGGAGAGGCAGATCTAACCTTGGCCTTCCTACCTGCATGGACTCTGAACTTGACTGCTCTTCCTCTTACTTGTAGGGCCTTCAAACTTGTTAACACTAATTGTCCCTTCATGCATCCTCATAGCAAAGGCTCCTGTTGTTTTGCTTCCATTTCCGAGGCCCTGTGGTCTCTCAAAACTTGCTTTAGTAATTTCTTGCTGTTGTTGTCAGCTTCAGATATAAACTCAACACAAAGCTAGAGTTACCTTGTAAAAGGGAATGTCAGCAGAAGAATTGTCTTGATCAGATCAATTGTCTGTGAGGCGTTTTCTTGATGGCTAATTGAAGTATGAAGGTACAGTGTCTACTGTGGGTGGTTCAATCCCTACATGCTTGGGTCTGTGCTGTGTAAGATAGTTGAGCTAGCCAGAGAGACTAAGCCAGTAAGTAGTGTTCCTACTGGTTTCAATTTCAAGCTCTTGCCTTAGCTTCCTTCAAAGATGGACTACATAACTTGTAAGATTTCTCCTCTAACTTAGTGTTACCTAGTGTTTTGTCACAGTAACAAAAGACAAATTAGAATACATGCCACTCTGTCTTATTTTAGAACATAATTTTTTTCCTATTATTTTAAATTTATTTTAGCAGGAAGCTTGTCTCAATTGGCCTGGGCCTTTATTCTTGGAAGAGGGGAAACTGGATTTTTTTTTTCTAAATATCTTTTTGTGTGTGTGTCATTTTCAAAGAGAGAAGTAATCCCAAATTGGTGTTTCATAACATAAAAAGTAAATAAACATCTTCAGGGCAGGCAAGGAAGGAAAAAGAAAACAAGTAGTATAGCTGTTCAACAGAAAATGGTATTTTAAAGTTTCATCAGTAAGCTGAAACATAAGAGAAAGGACCATTTGTCTTAATATATTGAGAAATCTTTATTGACATTAGTTGATATATGAAAAACTAAGCAAAACCAGCAAGTATTTTTTTTTAATCTCACAGGATTGAGGGCAGAACCTGGATGTAAGATGGAGAGATGGTACTAAGTCTCTAAGCCCAGCTCGTGAGAGATGTGCTGGAGGCCTGTGTCCATCACTGAGAGATGTGCTGGAGGCCTGTGTCCATCACTGAGAGATGTGCTGGAGGCCTGTGTCCATCACTGAGAGATGTGCTGGAGGCCTGTGTCCATCACTGAGAGATGTGCTGGAGGCCTGTGTCCATCACTGAGAGATGTGCTGGAGACCTGTGTCCATCACTGGCGACTTCCATTACGCCTCACATGACCCCATCATCTTTCTGCTCATGTCATGATTACTAAGTACCCATAGCAGTGGCTCAAGCAGCCCCCAGGATATAAGCTGAACACATTTTATAAGCTAATCTTGGAGATTATAGGCCATCATTACCATCATTCTTAGTATGTTTTATAGGTCACACATCATGGTACGATGTGGGAAGGTACACATATGTGTGTCAGTGCTGGCATTTTGGGGGTCATCTGGGCCCATTTTGGAGGCTATCTGATAAATACTTCAGGGGAACAGAAAAATTGGGCTGAGGGAGAATCATTTCTGTTGCTGCAATAAAACATCGTTGTTGTCAAAAGTAACTTAGGGTTTATTCAACTTATGGTGCCAGGCCATTGCCCACAACTGTGGTGAAGTCCAGGTAGGAATCTAAAGTAGCATGTTCTCAGTCAAGAGCAGAAAATAATTACATGAAGATTTTTTTCCTGCCTAGTTCTCAGCTAGTCTCCTCTCCTACAGTCCCAAGCCCCTCCTATGAAATGATGCTGTACAATTCAGAGTGGATCTTCCCATATGAGTTAACAATCAAGACAGTCATCCACAGACATGCACACAGATCAATCTGACCCAGATAATTTCCCATTAAGACAATTCCTAGGTGAGTCTAGGTCGGGTTAAGTTGACAGTTGAGACTATCAAGGTAGGGGGAGAAAGAGGGAGGGAGAAAAAGGGAAGAAGGAAGAAAGGAAGGGAGAGAGGATAAGATATATAGAAAGCATGTTTCTGGAAAAGTTATATTATGTCATACTGTCATATTCTGGTGGTGTATGTAACTTGAAGGCAGAATACTTGCTTTGTATATGTAAACTCCTGGATGACTTTTCTGGTACTGCCAAAAATGATTATAAATAAATATGAAGATATAGCTTAATACTTTTAAAATATTCTTTTAACCTCACTCAAAATAAGAATAATTTAAGTTAAAACTCTACTGAGATTCCATTTCCTCCCATAGGATTGGTACAGAGAAAACTCAAAGTTATAATTCAATATATTACTGAAGATTTTGGAAAACAGAGCCCCATTCTCTGTCAGGGAGGATAGACTCTGATAAAGGATAATTTGGCAGTAACTGTCAAAAGTAAAAATATACATATCCCTCTGATCCAGTAATTCCACTTCTAGGAATTAGTCTAAATATATTCTGGCATGTGTACCAATGATGTCTGTATGAAGATATTCACCACAGTGCCAACTTGTAATAGTAAACGATTGAAGGAGGTCTGAGTTTCCACCAACAGGGAACTGATTAAGTAAATTATGATGCATATAACAGACTTCTATGTAGTTCTTTAGAGAGGACAAAATAGCCTGCTTTACACTGAGTCAGAATTGTCAGCAATGTTCATTGAAAGATACAAGTAAGAACAACCAGACAGCAGGGTATCATTTTTTTAAAGAGCCTACTTATATCTCTTTAAGTACAATCAACTCATGTGGACTTATAGTTGCCTGGAAGAAGGAAACTAGGCGGACTAAGGTTTAGGGTTTTTTTTTCTTTTTTTAAGCCTTTCTAATGTAGTCACTATTACACATTCTGAGTTCTACAGTATGTGCCTGTGCTGACCATGGAGGCCCAGGAGCATGGGGTCAGGGTCTGCTCAGCTTCTGGCCGGGCTCTTTGCTTGATTACAATGCAGAAGAAGAGTGGACGAGCAAGCAAGGGAGGCACGTCTGAGAGAGAGAGAGAGAGAGAAAGAGAGAGAGAGAGAAAGAGAGAGAGAGAAAGAGAGAGAGAGAGAGAGAGCGCAGCGGGAGGCTGAGCATCTCCACCCACACAGAGCTAGTCTAGCTCCCCAGAGAACTAGCCCAGTCACTATAGAAAGACACCCACCCATTTTTGACCATTTGATCCCATTGCTTTATTCCCCATCAGGCCCCACGTTTTTATGGTCCCCTTACTTCTTAGTATCATTAGACAAAGGACACATGGACCTCTGGGAAACGGTCCATTGCATATACTCAAAATCATTGTCAAAAACCCTGAAAGTTTAGCGAAGGATCTGAAAGGATGGTGCCCTGCGTTAATGAGGCTTATGTCAACAGGAATGCCAGGAGTAGAGTTGGTTGTAAATTGTCCGTAATTGGATTGGAGTGTAGGAGAATGAAGGAAGGCAGGGAGCTGATAAGAACACTAAGTCACTTGATGGACTAGGTCAGTTTTATAGGGAAAACCGCATCTTTAAAAACCTCAAGGCCATTCTTTTTTGTCACTCTCTAATGTAAGCTTCTCAAGGTCAAAGGTGACTTACATTTCATTGTTTTCTTTCTCTCTCTCTCTCTCTCTCTCTCTCTCTCTCTCTCTTATACCCAGTAGGGTGTCAGACTTTGTAGAGATAACTAATAAATAGTGTTAGATAAACATCTGGGATGTAAATACTGAAGCGGTATTTTTACTTTTTACTTTTCAGAAGGTAACTTGATTAGTTGCCTAAACGCAGAGGATGGACATCAAAGAAGTTCAAGGTGTGATACCACCCTGGAGCACGGCCTGTTTAGCAAAGGAGATTTCGCTAATCAAAACAAGGCATAAGGAATTTTACAGCCCAAGATAACTGTGTTTGAAAGCCTCTAAGAAAGGAAGAATTAATTCAGCCACCAGGGGGCTCTCATCTTCTCATTTAATGGAAGGCTTAGAACTAAATGAAGAGAAAAATACAATTGATGCCCAGAAGGACACACACACACACACACACACACACACACACACACACACACACGAGGGTAGGAGTTGACTTCCCTCCTCCCTGTTAAATTTATGCCACCATTGTCAAGACATCCTGCCAAGCCATCTTAATCTAAGACGGGAGACTGAAGCTAAACAAATGTGCTCTGAATACTCCATCTCCAAATGTTGAGCCGGCCCTCCTCCTTGTCTTTTCCTAATTGCCTTTTGAATTTATTTCTGGTGCACTGTGATGCAGGAGCTGCCTGGAAGCGTTGTCCATCCATATGCTGGGTGAGAAGAGGGAGGATGTGGCAGTGAGCCTCTTTCTTCCCTTTAGGTGACGCTGTTGAAGCTGTGTTAATTACTGAAGATGCAGTGCTGGCTAGAACCCACTGAAATCGAAGGTTGCTGGTGGCATTTGGTGGCATTTGTGATGTGTGTTGTCTTCATTGTCCTTCTTTGTATTCTTTTTAATATACAATGTGGCGTGATCTGGGACCCTCTTGCTTTCTTGGTGAATGTGTTCTTTCCTTCCACCCACATCTTATTCCCGGGGTCAGCCTTGCTCCTTTGTGTTCTGAGGATTTAGCACCAAATCTGACCAGGGCTTGCAAGTGATGACCAATAAAATCCCTCATGGCATTGAGGGAGCCCTTGGATCAGAAGAACGGAGAAGAAAAAAAAATGCTATTGAGTGGGTCCTGAGAGTGAGTCCTTATTACTGTTATCTATTCTCCTGGTAACCAGCAGAAAGCTGGCGTCATGCTTCCAATTTGCATAAGAAGAGACCAAGCTCTGTGGGGCTGAGTCACCTATGACTGTAAGTGCTGTAGAATTGGAACTAATTGGATTTAGAGTGCCTAGAGAGTCTACATTTTTTTTTCCACCTTGACATTTTAGGAGCTCACAGAAAGTGAATTAACCATTCTGGCTTTCAGTCTTTTTGGACATCTCTTCCCCCCCCCCCAAGCCATTCGGGGTGTTTGGGACAGTAGCTCCTTGGAAGAGCCCCAAGGCCACAGCATGGTAATAACTATTAGGAGTGTATCTCTTGGGTGGTTGCTTCACTACAAGGGCTCCTCCTGGTATGTGAGAGGGAGGGGAGGTATCTGGGTCCCTTGTCATCTGCAGCATGTGGGCGGCAATGAGAACGTTCAGAGATCTTTTATAGTAACTGCTGAGCTCTGGCCATAGCTGCTCTTCTACTCCAGTTACTAATGACCTCTGAACTGAGCTTCCTGACTCTGAACACAGGAGGGCTTCTTGGACACCCCCCCCCACGTGATTGTGCTCCCTGCTGAGGATGTTATGAAGTGCTCATCATAGGCCCTGGATCCTATCTAGAAGCCGCCATTATGATGAGCCACCATCAAGGGATTGTGCCTTTCTTAGGAACTTTTCCCTGACTCCTCCAGACCTTCTCATAGGAAACCATCCTATGAGGTAGCAGAAGCTGTCTTCTCAGCCTGTCATCATTCAGAACAATGGCTATTAGCACCCATTCAGGAAGTTGTGCCCAGGACCAGAGGCTTATGAGTTCCATTAGCCACAAACGGATAGATTGACACAGGTTGTGGGCGGGGACAAAGTTGTCTTATGACGCAAGCAGCCCCTATCGCTTCTTGGAACTCAAAATTCTATCAGGGTCGTATGTGGAACAGAAGTTAATTTCCAAATGGAACCCAACCATTTATTTGATCTTCGTTAACTCTGTTCCACTGGTTGGGTTCATTCTAGGAAGCGCGGGCTGTTGTTCCCTTGATTGGATGGATGGCGTGGCATCTGGGGAGACTCTTGAATGAAGAGAGGAGGGAGTGGGAACTTGGCAAGCAGAAGCCGAAGGATTATTATAGGCCTATGAGTCACGGGGACTGCAGGCAAATGATACTGAGTGGGCTGACGGAGGGAGTGTGGGCCGTGAGCAGGCTGGAGGTAGACGGAGAGGAAGGAGCTAAGGCAAGGAGCAACGCTTCGGGAGCGTGTTAGTCAGGCTCTGCAGGGAAACAGCACCAATTGGATTCGTGTGCATGTCGGAGGCGATTTCATTCAAGGAATAGGCTCCAGGGATGACAGGGTCTTGCGTGCCAGGCTGGAGGCCCAGGGAAAGTGCTGATGTGGAATGTCTAAAGTATCCCCACAGATGCCACCACCGTGGTGCCCACAGCCTGGTGTTCAATGCTAGGAAAACACATCAGTTCACGTCTATAGGGAGCTGTGTGAAGTCTCTACCAAGAGTCTCTATAGATGCTTCCATACCTCTAGCAGAGTTTGGCTACACACTGTGCCTCAAACTCAGCCTCTGCTGCGTACCCAGAGAGGCCAGGTTGCCAGTTCTGCTTATCTGGTTTGGCACTGGCTGCTCAAGGCAGCTAGGAAAACAGCCAGTGGTTCGAAGGCAGTTTAAGCAGGATTCTTCTACATGGAGGGGAATTCCAGCTTTGGCTGCGTATTAGAACTATCTAGAAGGGGGTTTAAACACCTAGTGCGGGGTTCATAGTGCAGACAAATTCAGAATCTCTGAACTGGGGGTTAAGAGAGCATCTAGGAAATTGTCTTCCTGTAAGCGCCTGGCTGCTCAGATGCAAGGAAGGCTGGGTAGAAATCTGTGCAACATGGCTGTCACACATGACAGACTGGGTCAGTTATAAAGGAAAATAACTTATTTGGCTCAAGGTTCTGGAGTCTAGGGAGTCTAGAAATGTGACATTGGTATCTGCTCAGCCTCTGGGGTGGGCCCTGTGCTACGTCTTAATGCGGCAGAGAATATCAAATAGTGAGTTCTTGGGCATGGAAACTTCAGTCTTCATCTTTCTATAAAGTTGCCATGAAGGTCTTCCTCTCATGTCATCTAACCTAATCACCTCACAAAGGTGAAGTTGCCACTACCATGTAAATTGGGGAGTTCATTTTAACACATGGGTTCTTGAGTGACACATTCAATCCATAGCCACCCTTAGCGGCTCTCAGTGTTTCCTTTTCTGGGCTGCCCTCAATGTCTGATTAACACATTTTTTTTCTCTCTGATGGTGCTGAGGTCTGATGCATGTACCAATACAAAGAGTGCCTGGCTGAGGGTTAGTGAGATGGCTCAGAGGGTAAGAGCGCTGACTGCTCCTCCAAAGGTCCTAAGTTCAAATCTCAGCAACCACGTGGTGGCTCACAACCACCCGTAATGAGATCTGACGCCCTCTTCTGGCACGTTTGAAGACAGTTATAGTATATGTATGTATAATGATAAATAAATCTTTGGGCCAGAACAAGCAGGGACGAGAGTAAGCAGAGGTCCTAAAAAATTCAATTCCCAACAACCATCTGAAGGCTCACAACCATCTGTACGGCTACAGTATACTCAAATACATAAAATAAATAAATCTTTTTTGTTTGTTTGTTTTTAGAGACAGGGTTTCTCTGTATAGCCCTGGCTGTCTTAGAACTCACTTTGTAGACCAGGCTGGCCTCGAACTCTGTGTCACTGGCCCTAACTCACTTGTTAAAGTCACTTGGGTTCAGAAAAGCAGCTGTTTCCACAACGATGCCATTCTCTCTACACTGGCAGTCATCACACATTGGCTTAAAAGATTTGAAAGAAAAATGTCTAATGTGTTGAAGACACAGAGGAAGGATTAGATTTTTCCAGTCGTCACAAAGGAGACAGAAACTGGATTTGTTAAGAAAATCATACAGCATGCAGGAAACAGTTTTGTCTGACTTTTTTTCCCCCCTTGGGTAATTCTTCATTGAGAAAAACCCATCAATGTACTGACCCTCAGGGGGGGTTGCTACCAGAATGATGACGTCAGTCTCTCTGTGCAGTGGTGAATGAAGGTTCTGGGATAATGACTAACAAATGTCCGTTTGAAGGGGAGCACACAGTACGGGTTCTGAGTTATCACTGGGACAGACCAAGGAAAAAAGAGTTAAGAGCTAGCATTTGGTATCTATGACTTCTGAATCTCCAGTCTCTCAGTTATTGAAACAGAATTATCGGTTGGTAACACCAGAGCTTTTACAGTACAAGCCTAAAACCTTGCAGCTCTAACAGGAAAACTGTCTCCACTCACCCTCAATAAGCCGATGCAATAGCCCTAATAGTCAAGAGCAGAGAAGGGAAGAGATGGAGTGTGGCTCCTGGTTCTTGCTATCTGGAAAATGGTCAACATGGTGACAAAAATCTCTTCAGGGGAGACAAGCTCCCCTGTGCCTGGCAGTAAGCCCCAGCCTTTCCTTTTCCCCCTGACCTCCTTCTGGGGAAATTCCAGCTCCATGGGTCCATTGCTCAATGGTCTCATATCTGAAGGGAGATGTGCACCTGCCTGTCCTCTCCCACAGAGATGGTCACATTGAGCTGAAGAGAAGCCTCCACGATTCACAAACTCCCAGACCATCAGAAGGGAACTAAGATTGTCCTAGACCTTTTGCATCTGTGACGTGCTAAGCAGCCTAAAGTGAATTATGTTGGACTTGAAGGAGTCACTATGTCCCTCCCATGACTGGGGTTTATATGAGAAAAGAGACATTTGGGTCTGGAGTCCTGATTCTCTGTAAGGTGAGGGGGGAAAAGTCACAAATAGGAAGGCACATGGAAGCAGAGATTATAGCGTTGCTGTGATTAAACAAGGGCCACCAGGAGCCAGCAGAAGGAAGGGGTCCTCCTCTCTACCTTCTAAGGGGACATACAGCTACCATACTTGACATGGAAGACCATTAGCTTCTTCATCTGTGGGGGAATACACTTTCATAGTATTTAAGGTGCTCAGCTTATGGCATTTGCTACAGTAACTATAAAGATCTAAAGCAATTAGCAGCCACACTCTTCTAAGGTATTGAGACTGTAAGGAATTCATATGGTAAACGTGATTAGATTTAGTAGTGATAACATTTTAACTAAATATACATTGGGACTATTTTGATACTAAGGTAATGACAGCCATCAAGGCCGCTGGCGCTTATGGGTCTTCTGTGAGTGTCTCTGTGACTCGGGGAAATGACAGGTGTTGAGTGAAGTCGAAGTGAGATGCAGCAGGGTGGTCAGTCATCATCCAAGAGCTGTGCCTCCACATGCCTGCCCATCCACCATGGAGGGAGGTGGAGCTGTCCTTTGACTGCATGTAACACATTAGACCACAAATCATTTAGAGTTACCTGTTGTAGGCCCCTCCCTGGAGTTACACTTTCCATCTCTTCCTCAGTAAACATCCTCAGCACCTAGGTTTGCGTACATAAGAAATTTCCATTAAGCTCAGCTCATTATAGTACGTTGGTCTTCTCCTAGCTACTGTCTCAATTCTAAAGTTTCATTTACTTAGCTCTAACTGCCATCCCAAATCACAAAACGGAACATTCCAGAAGTAAACAACCTAGCTGTTGAGTTTTTAATGACTTTTATTACAATCCATTTCTACAATCATCCTGTTACTGCTATTTATGATGGTTGATCTCTTGCTGTGTCTAATTTATTAAACTTTACCACAGGTGTGCATGCACAGGAAAAATCATTACATATATATATATATATATATATATATATATATATATATATATATATATATTGGTTTGTAGTACCCTCAGGTGTTTCAGATACTCGATGCAGGTCTTGGAATGTATTTTTGGCCTTATATGCCCAGGTCCTGGGTGGCTCCCTGGTAGACTGAGACTTCTCTGTATGGTCCAAAGCTATTTTGTGACAGTTCTTTCTTTTCTTTTGATTTGATTACTACTCAGAAACACATACTTCTATATGGGCCAGTACAGAGGTGGGCCCAACAGCCGCAAACCCACAAGAGACAATGCAGATGGAGGTCTAGCACTTGCTGCCTGCCCTCCTGAGGGATCTCACAGAGGCAGGCTTGGTTCATGGTTTTGATTGGCTATTGTTGTAATCTCATATGAACCTGTTTACCAGTTGTGGCTACTTCTGAATATGATAGCCTTTACATAGAATATAGGGGGAAAACATGACAGTCTTGGTGGCCCATGGATCTCTTTGGCCTCTTCCCTTTTAGTTTGGTGATGTATAGGGACAGTCAAAGGTCACGGTGGCAGAAAGCATCTGGCAGAGGCAAACGCCGGCACAGTCTATTGTACAACGAAGAGAATTTGATTTAATGAAGTGGTTTCGTCATTCGGAGAGGTTAAGTTAGTGCTATACATAAAATGACAGCATGATTGACTTTTAGGTGAACATAGAAATTTCACACGCAAAAGCATGTCTCCGCGATTCCCTCCCACACCCTCAGGATCACATAAGAGATTCCCAGTCAGGTAAAACTAACCCAGCGTCAACCAATTCCATCATATTCGGTACTTAACAAAATTTTGTGCTGAGTGTGAGCAACCCCCTGAGGTGAAATGAAATCTGTCTGCTGAGCCAAGCTGAGGCCTCAGTGGATAGTCCGGCGGCTCTTGTGCGGAAGCTGTCATGGAGAGGCTGTCAACATCTCAGAGGTGCTGGGGCAGTAGAGCAGCTGCAGGTGTGAGGTGGGGAACACGGGCTGTGTTCTGCCTCTCCTATGGGGCCACTGGAGGAAATGATGTGAACATTCAACTCTAGTGCAAATGTCCCAGGGAGAGGACCCCAAGTCTCTAAACAACCATGAGCTGCAGACAGCCAGGGCCATATATAGAACAGGCATTTCATAATTATTTGTTGAATGAATGAATGGATGAGAGAGAGGGGGAGTGTTATGGGCTCATCACTAAGTTGAGCCCTATTATTACTATTATTATTAGATTACAAAACACATAATATCTATAACACTGATTGGATTAGAAAAATCAGCAATAGTTGCAGAGTTTAAATAACAGAAAATAAAAGATTTATGGGAAATATAGGGCCTCATGTATATTTTAAAATGAATATGATTTTATGAAAGTTTTATTTCAGTTATGCACAGGCATACATACTTTGGTTGTATGTGTATTTCTTCTGAGAACCTGACCAAAAAAAGTCATTTCTGAGAGTGTATTTTCAGTAAGATTGAATGATGTTGATGGAGAAGAAACTACTGGAGCGTGTGGGCTCTGCAGATGGACCAGGAGCTGAATGTTGGTGCCTTATGAATCACTGAGCGTGCTACTTACATCTGACTAGGTACCAAGCATATATTTCACATGTACCATGTACGAGGGCTTTGAGGGGGGGGGGGACTGAGGATAAAGAAGACATCTTCGTCCCAGCCTGAGCACCCGCTTCCCCGCCATCTTTCCTCCGAGCCCAGCGGACACAGCTAGGGACATCCCAGGACTTTAAGATCGCATCGGGGTTACGCGTGAGTGCAGTGCACAGGTGGTGTTGGGAGCATCGGATCAGTGGTTGCCCCCAGAGGCAGGATCCGAGAACTCCGCCCCACCGGAGGCTGGGCCTCTCCCA
>LR749880.1:0-211095 GCA_902729485.2 Mus minutoides | reverse complement strand
TTGCTGGGATTTGAACTCAGGACCTTCAGAAGAGCAGTCAGTGCTCTTACCCAATGAGACATCTCGCCAGCCCCCATTGTTTCTTGGTTTCTTTCTGTTTTAAAGTCACTAACTTTCTTCAGCTCCCCCTCTGCCTGCTACACTGAGGGCATTGGTTCAGATGAGCCTTCTTCGCTGCTCACCAGCTTTGCTTTGGGGTGGAATGCAGGGCTCTGTGTACTCCTAGAGTCCCTGAGAGGAGATGGCATCACTCTAAGGAGTCTTGAGGGTGCACTTGTAGCTGAAGGTCCAAAGAATTCATCTGTTTACAAGCATCAGATTGAGTCACCTTAAGAGTTTAGGTCAGGAGGAAAATACTATTTGTAATCAGCCTGGCCAATCTCTTCATCTTTCAGATAAGAAGATTAAAGCTCAGAGGGAACAAAGAGCTTGCCCAACATCACAGAGCTATTAATGCAGGGACAATGGCAAACCATTGTAATGACTTCTTACGCTATAGTATTTGTTTCTAATATTGTCACTCTACCTAGTTATAGAAATTAAAGTAAGTTTCTTGTAGGTAGTACATAGCTGGGCAATGTTTTGATTTAATTTTTGTTGTTGTTTTTATTTTTGTTGTTGTTGTTGTAAGCAAGGTCTTATTATGTAGCTAAGACTGACTTCCAAATCACAATTCTCCTGTCTCAGCCTCCTAAATGCTAAATTACAAGTGTATACTACCAAGGCTGGCTCTTGGCTTATTTTTTTGAACATAATGCACACATATGCCTTTTAACTGGCTTGTTTATCTATGTGTGTTTTAAGGTAGTTGCTACCTGTCAGGATTCAAATTTCCCATTTAATTCTTTGTTTTCAGTCCATTTCTGCTGTGTCTTATTCCTCTGATCATGCCTCCACTGATTTCTACATGACTTGAATACATTTTAAGAGTCCATCTTGATTTATTTATAAGGTTTAGATTGTGTCCATTTGAATGTCTGGACATGACAATATACACAGAGACCATTGTATTCTACTTATGTATATGTTTTTACTTTAGTTCAAAAATGGCCTCCTTCTATCCCTGTTTTGACCCCCTTATCTTCCCTATGTTTAAATATAGTAGTCTTGCTTCACTTGGTGCTACACACTCTAGTTACTAAGCAGGATTGACAAGAGAAGAATTACTCTTATCCTATACATAACTGAAGTAGCTGTTGGCTAAAGGCTGTTTCTTGTCATCAACCACTGGCTCTGATGTCTTTGTATGGACCCCCCTCTGTTGAGCCCAACAGTGGAGGAGGGGTTGGTATTGAAGCTGTAGGCAGCCTGAATTTCTTAAGAAACCACTGGGTCATGGATAACCCCATGTTGGCATGCAAATAAGGTGAGACCTATGGCCAATCAGGGAGAGCTGATCCAACTGTCAAGTAAAAGTTTCTGGTTGTTATGGTAATTTTAAGCTTCACTCTGTTTCTAACTGTCCTGCAGCTGGTAGACAAGGAGGTGCTGTTTGACATCCCCTCCCCCCACATGGTATTCACTGCTCACTTATTTGTTTGAAATTTTCATATGATATACAATGCATTTATTATATCCTTCTACCTCCTCTATGTCCATCATCCCATTTCCCTCCCAACTTCATATCCCCCCCCAACCCAGTTCTAAAGTTAGTGCTACCCACATATGCACATGGGTATGAGGCCAGCCTTTGGGATACGGGCAAGCTACAAGAGGCCATGACACTAAAGGAGGGTGACACCCTTTCTCTCTGTAATCATCTAGATTTGAATAGCTTTCCCTCCCAGGGTGGAGCCTCAGGGGCCCCTCCCTATAGATGTTGGAATTTCGACTGGTTTCATCTTGTTGTGCCCGTCTTGTGCAAGTAACCTCAACTGCTGTGAATTGGCAAGTTCCTCAGCCATACCAGGTCAAGAAATCTGCATTTCATAGCTCTCCTTATCCTTCCCGCTCATTCTTCTGGAATGTTTCCTAAGTCTTGGGTGGGTGAGGAGGTGAGGTGTTAATATAGATATTTCAACCATGTGGGGGTGCTTACAGTTATGTATAATTGACATTTTGACCATCTATATGTCTCTGCATTCATTACTACCCACTGCAAAAAGAAGTTTCTCTAACCAAAGTTGAGAGCAGCACAAACCTATGTGCATAAGCTTAAATATTTGGAATTCAGTAAGCCCATTTAACAAGACAACAGTAGATTCTCCTCTGAGATCTATGGCCTTCCCAGTGATGAGCTTTAAGCCAGGTCTGAAATCCATCTTGTGGAACAGGCTTCACATCCAATCAAGATGTGCTTGGTCAATTCTGTAACCTGTATGCCACTATTGCAACAGAGAACATACTTTGTGAAGCAAGTTGGTGCTGTATCATGCAGGGCCCAGTGCTGAGTGAAGTCGTTTATATATATTCTGACCCAGAAACCTGCATAGCAACTTTTTTGGCACCACATAAGCTAGCCATCCAGGGAGAGTTTCCTGGTTAGTTAAGGTTAATCTCTCTGTCCTGCATCCAAAGTTAGTGATATCCTCAGCAATAGGGACTTACGAACTGGTTAACTTGGGCAACCAAGATCAAGGGCAATAGCCCGTGTTGCTTTGGGTTCCTCTGGGCCTCCCTGACCAATAATTCACAGGAAGGCACGCTGTGCCTGCCACTGAGCTTTTCCATGCAGTAGCTCACTCAGTTTTGGGGAGCCACGCTGTCTACCCTTGGAGTCCATTTCTGTTCAACATCCTTTATATTATAATGCTTAACTAACTTACAAACTAGTCATTTCTGTAAGGCTTCATTCAGCCATAGCTTTAAATAACCTACTTATCCCCCATGCTGTCCCCTATCTCCCTGTCCCCAGCCCCACTCCAATCTTTCTGTGGATGCTGCTGCTGAGTTAATGGCTGTAAGCAGGCCATTCCTGGTACTCAGGGAGCTGGGCAGTGACGGGAAGCCCAACATCCAGTATCTCTCCTACTCCTCTCAGTTATCTCTGATTTTCATGCATCTCATTTGTTGTCTTTCCCAATGCTTTAAATTCCCTTCTTCTATCAGTGTGTTTCAGTCTGCATTACTTTATTTTTAGTACAGGTTTTATTATATTTATGTGTCTGTGTGTGCATGTGTGTCTCTTTCTGGTGCCATGGTACATATGTGGAGGTCAGAGGACAGCTCATGGGAGTGAGTTCTCTGTATTTCATGTTCTGAATAATTCACTTCTGAGGTTGAAGGTATCCTTGGCCATTGTTGCGACACATGGTTAAGGCTGTGTGCCCCTTCCTTTCGGCCCCTGTAATGCAGTTACTTAATTTGCATTCCGGTGTGGTTGGCATGTCACTTTTCTTTTGCTGCCTTTAGAGACATTGTCAAAGACATTCAGAAACTTAATGATGATGTGCGGAGATAGGAATTTGTCTGGTCTAATCCTGTCGGATTTTTCGTTTTCTTAAGTCTGTAGGTGTCTATCTTTCATTTAATTTGGAAAATGTTCAGCCTTTATTTGTTTCAATGAGATGTTTTAAAAGTCTTCTATCATTGTCTGACAGTCCAGCTGACTTTCCATTTGTTCTGTCTGTCTCCTTTGTGTCTCTGGTTTTCAGACTGGCTGGCATCTTTGGCTGTGCCACGCACCTCTCTGGTTCTGCAGCCGGTCCTCTTGTCCCCATGGTTGCTCTCATGCAGTGAGAGCAGTATTTTATTGCTGTCATTATATTTATTCCTGCCAATATGTTTCTCAGTTCTCTGCTTCTAACTGATTCTGTTTTGTAATTTGTTACTTCTTCAATGACATTTTCTGTTTTCATTTGTTTCAAGAGAGTGTGCAATTACTCATGGAAGATTTAAAAAAAATAGCAGTTGTCTTAAAGTCATTGTCAGATGAGTGTAGTATCTGATTGAACTGTTGTTTGTTTTTATTCTAGATGTAATTTTTTTTTCTGATTCTTGGCATGACTGCTTCATTGCACTTACAGTATACAAATTTGGGGTATCAGAAGACTCTACTATGTGTGCATATCTGCATGTGTGTCCATTTGTATATTCCAGTGAGCAGGCACACAGAGGCCAGAAAAGGAAAATGAGTATTCTCCTCTATCGTTTGCTGCCTTATTCCCTTAAGACAGAATCTTCATTGAACTCGAAGCCTGCTGTTTTGGTGCCAATGGTTGACCAGCAACCTCCCAGAATCTGCCTGCCTCTGTCCCCCAGTGCTGGGTAAGAGGCCATACTCAGCTTCTATGGATGTGCTTTCTGATGGACTCAGATGCACCCACGGTCACTGACCATTTTCCACCAATGTCCTATAGAATGCTCAAGCTATGTGAGTGATTCCAATTTGTTTCCTAGGTTCCCCCACCCCACCCCTATTAGACGAAATCCAATCCAACTCTCTTTTATTATTTCTAACAAAAGTAAGCTTTTTGAAAATGTGGCCTCCTGGGGATGAGGCTGTTTTATGAACTATGGATTCCTTGGGTTGGGCAGGAGAATTTTAGCTAGTTCTTAGATGTTCAGAGCAACATTTGTCCCATAACTCTGACTCAGCCCTTACATTCCTTGTCTTGAATGATGTCAAAATCCCTGCTGTGACCTTCTTTCTGCCTTTCCTTCTCTGTCCATTTCTTAAGGTTTCAAAAGGAGTCATGTCAAAAAGGATAGGAAGAAGATACAGATGGGGAAAAGATATAGCTCTTCAAAGTTGCCTTCCACAGAAGATACTTTTCTTGCACACTTAGTTCAATAGCTGGAGTGATGATTTCTTTTCTGTTCTGGGATGTAACCGTGTCTCTACTATGTTCAGTGACAATGTCCTACTGCTCTTGCCAAAGATACTTTTGCCAGTGCTGTGTTAGCAGGAAGTAGATTTTATATACTCTTTTGGGTTTTTAGTAGCATTTGTATGAGCATCCATGTTTTTATCAGGCTGGCTATCTTTTCAAGGTAGATATTTATTAGAAGCTAAGGGAGAACACACTGGACCAAGCATTCAAAGCACCAGTTAGGAAACTCTAACCCTTGGCCTACTGTCCTACTGTTGGTTGGTCAAAGCTGTTTATAACCAGTGAGAGTGCTGCTAAGATTCTAGGGCTGAGATGAGGACTGAGTGAATGCTTGCAACAGCTGGACCACACCAGTCTGTTAGCATGGCCAGGCTGCTGCCTTGCCGTTTTGTGTTGACTTCTGAAAGTGTATGGGCTCCAAAGAGAAAACCATTTTCACAAGCAGTCAACTGTGTATGCTCCAAAGTCAAGTTCTTGACTTCAAATCGTGGGTTCAGCTCTTCCCACTTGTGTGGTCATGTGTGTGTGAGGCAGTAAAACTTCATACATGTTTCCTTGACTGTGAAATGAAGGCAGTAATATAGCTCCCCTTTCACAGTTTTGCAGGGCTCATGAGATGAGATAGTCCACATGGATGCTATACACAACCCATAGGGTTGTAAATATTCAATATGGTAATATACTAATATTGTAAATATCCAATATGATAAGAACAGCATCTTGAGCAGTGGTTCTCAACCTTCCTAGTGCTGCAACCCTTTAATATAGTTGCTCATGTTGCGGTGACCCCCCATCAGCCATAAAATTATTTTGTTGTTACTTCGTAACTGTAATTTTCTATTGTTATGAAACATAATGTAAATATCTGTGCTTTTCAATGGTCTTAGGTGACCTCTGTGAAAGGGGCCATTAGACACCCCACCCCACCCCGGAGCTGGGATCCACAGGCTGAGAAGGAGAACGTTATCGCTTGTGGCTACCAACTGAGGAGAACATTCTAGAGACCTACAAGAAATGTCTGGCTTTGGGAGGCACATCTACGGGAACAACTTAGAGATATGTTTTCTGCTGAAGCTAACAGTTCTGCCATGAGGCTGCCCGCTATTAGCATTATGATTTTTTTTTTTCCCAGAAAATAATCAGGGGAAACAATTTCCAAGAATATTGGAAATGTTGTCTTAAGGCCAACATTAACTTTCAAACTGAAGGAAACCTTCATTCTTGGGGATTTCCATTAAGACCTCCATGGCCCAGAATTTCCCATTAGTCCTCACTGCATTTCTCAGGAATTGGAAAGGGCATCTGAAATTGACCTGAAGTCCAAGATTGGTGAATTATCATCAAGTCCGAGAGACAGAAGGAACTAGCATACTAGTGAGCGAGGGTTATAAAAATGAGGGGTAGGGTACTAAGATCAGCAAACAGTGTTGATTTGATGTCTGTTTTAGGTAAAACAGAGATCAAATTATAATTAGAAGTATTTTCAGTGGAAGAGAAAGAAAGACGGGAAATTAAAATCTATTCAACAACCTATCATATTCTCAGGACTCAATAAACCAATTTTGAACGTATAGTCCCATATATGAGCAGTTAAAGCTCTTTGCTTCTTGGTGACTCTTCTTTGAGGAGACCACACTTGCACCCACATGTGTTTTACTTTCTTCCCAGATTCTCCTTTTGCTCTGAACCATTGTTCTTAAGAAATTGGGTAGAAGGCATGTTAAATCGACAATGAAGGAAATACACAATTAAGTAAATAGACCCTATGAAAGATTGGAAATCTTGGGATTTTTTTTTTCCCATTTAAAGATGGAATCAGTCCTCATGACTTCAGTAAACTAAGCATGATAAGAAAAATAGGTGCTGTGGAAGTTGCTTGGTACTCTAGTTTCTCTACCACACAACCTTTTTCTATAGCTCAGAAGTAGACAATAGGAAACTGGATGGTGGGTCATTCAGTAGCTCCACAAAAAAAGAAAGCCGCTGTTCCCATGCTCAGAATTCCTAAGACAGTGCTACATAATTTCCATCCCTTGCCTTGAGCCTCTGAACAGAACATGAGGGCTAGGGACTATCTGTACCCCTTGTCCCCAAATCCCTATGTCGGAACTCTACTCACTAGTGAGATGGTACTTGGAGATGGGGATCTTTGGGAAACTCTCATCATAGGACTGATGAAGAGACCATAGGAAGCTTTGTTCTTCTCGATCTCATGTGAGGATGTAGCCAGGATCGGGACCCTCACAAGTAACTAAGTAGACAGGTGCCTTGACCTTGGACTACCCATGAAATAAGTTTGGGTTGTTTAAGCTACTTGGTCTACAGTATGTTTGTTAAAACAACCTGGATGAACAAGACAGGGGGGTTACTAAGTCTAGCTTCCTTTTGTCTCTTTTAATAGGAAAAATGTCATTAATGATTCAAGACAAAAAGAAGGTGGATCCATGTGACTTGGTGTGAATTTCTAACTAAGAAAGAAATGAACAACTGAAGAAAAGGAGTGATAGTAAACTTTAGTAGACATAATATATAATATTAAATAAATATGTATTATTTTTATAAAACTATTAAGGCAAATATGCCATTTGTATAAATAAAGAGAAATGTTTAGTAAGCATACCAATGGCCCAAGCATGCTAAGCATTTTTTACAGAGTGTCTCATGCCTTTCTTTTTTACAACACTAAGGCACACATTATTAGGTCATTTGACAACTGAAGAAGCCCATCTGATTATACACTGGAGCTGAATAAGTTATCAAAGCACATAGGGTGAACAATTGGCAGCAATGCCAGCTGTTATTTCAAAAATTATTATATTTATTATAAAAATATTTTTTTTAATCTCAACTCAGAACCCTGTTATCCCATTGGAACCCTGTGTACTACTGTTGAAGTAGATTTTCCAAAATGAACTAGCTCTATAGACCAGGCTGACTTCAACTCAAAGAGATCTCCCTACTCTGTCTCCTGAGTGCCGAGCGACTAAAGGTAGGCACCACCACTGCCTAGCCGAAATGATCATTTTAAGAAGTTAAATAAAATCCATCATCTTCATTAGTCTGAGATTCTTTCTCTCCAAATAATTTACAAGAGTTTGTCTTTGCTTAAATGATAGTTTTATTAGAAATATTGAGAAATAAGATGTCATATTTTCATCCAAGGCTCCTTT
The DNA here is from genome assembly GCA_902729485.2 of Mus minutoides. Lineage (NCBI taxonomy): Eukaryota > Metazoa > Chordata > Mammalia > Rodentia > Muridae > Mus > Mus minutoides. The sequence goes on along the minus strand of LR749880.1, from coordinate 203,153 downwards.
CAGCATCTTGATTTCCAAAGAATTGCCCTACACTCTCCCATGTAAAGCAGATTAGAGCCTGCCTTATGGGAAGTTCCCAACAGACACTAGATATCATCATAACCACCATCATCATTGCAAACACAACCTCCACTAGTCTTCATTTACATTAAACCTTTAAAATCAGTAAATGTCTCTGTCTCTGTCTCTCTCTCTCTCTCTCCCTCTCTCTCCCTGGTCTGAATGCCACAGGAGCAAACACTGGAGTCGTGGTAAATAAAATTTTCTGAAAGGAACAAATCTCTGTGCTCACACTTCAGAACCTTCAGGAGTGGATCTTCAAATAGACAGGCGGTTTGTCTCTGTTTCTGAGGCTAATTTGTCTCTGCCCTAGGAAAGAGGGATGTCCTCTCTATGATCATTGCCACTACATCCCCATCATCCAAATGATGTTTGGGATAGGACTGCAGTGGACTTACAAGTTATCCCATTGCAAAGGGCAGCTTCCCTCATGAATGGCCACCCTCAGCTGCAAGCTACATCAGCCATTAGCCCCACAGGGCAGCACATCAAGGGAGATACTATAATGGAAGAAAATGAATGGGAACTCTTATGCTTAGTGGACAATTAAAAAAGGGTCAAGTGGGTTTGTTTTGCATACACATTAAATATTTGTAATGTCACTAAGCACCAGTAGGTATTCATACATTCTGGGGAGCTAAGCAGATTGAGGGCACAGAGACAAAAACCTGATACAAACACTGAGAAACAGTTTGCTGCAGGTTTCCCGACACAGCACGCTCCGTGTGCTCCCGGGGGCAGTATCCTCATCGTATGAGCATGCTCAACCCTTGACTAGTGTGCTGTTTTCAAGGATGCTAGTTGGAGGAAACTGCAAGAGATAACCTCCAAGCTCAGCACCGCCCTGCAGAATTTTCTGTAATGGTAAAGATTTCTTTTTTTTTTTTTTTCATTGATCATCAACATAGCAACAAGCTACAAGGTTGTCCTGGGGCACTTGAAATGTGACCAGTACCATAAAGTTATTTAAATAATCCCATGTGCCTGGTCTTTCTTATTGGCTAGTACAATACTGGGGTGACTAAACAATCCAAGTTTACCCAGGACTCACTAATCTGGAAGCCACCTCAGGCAAACTAAGTCAGTTGGGTAAACTGCGTTTTCAATAGCCAATCTTGTTTGCCAACTTGGTAGATGAAGAAATATCCAGGACATCAGGAAATCACACCTATGTACATACGTTCTGTGACAATCTCTGCAGAAGAGATTAGCCCTTGAGGCTCTGACTGAATGACAGGACAAATACCCTGATAAACGCACAGTGATGTTATTGGTAAGTAGAAAACAAAGTTAAGTATCGGAGGGACTGGATGCTGTAGAAAGTAGGCCATAGGGGCTCATCTTTCAGACCTATATTCTCTGCCACTGTCTTCTCTGTTTTTTTTTCTTTCTTCTGTCTAGTGCCTGTCTGTTTAGAAATAAAAAGCCCACCTCACCACACTGTCCATTACCATGATGCTCAACTCTGTGGGACCAGTAGTCACAGACTGAACTCTCATGAAACCAGGAGCTAAAAGTAAATCTTTCTTCAGGCTTGTTATGTCATTTTTCAACCCATCAGAGAATAGAAGGCTATTGGTTGCCTCATTAAAATATTACAACAGCTTTGTGTTCCTGATCCTAGGCAATTTCTAACCCCCTAAAAGTTGGTTTGTTTTTTGTTTTGTTTTGTTTTTATTTCGTTTTCTTGCAATAGGCTTGTGCATTCCAACACTTAACCTACCTCCCAACTACAGCTCGAATCCTCCCTCTAGAAATGGACCCCTTTTAGTACTTTGTCCAATTAAATAACAAATAAGTTTAAGAGGGGTCACATGTGACTGTGCCCCATAGTATTGTTGCTTTCATTGATCTCAACTATCAGGGTCCTGAAGAAAGGAATTCTGATCACATTCTATCACTGCTCTTTGTAAATGTATATTGATTGGTAACTGTAAGAGATTGGTTCTAATGCTCTGATTCAACTGGGAATCTGCAAGTCCAGACACTAGAGGTCCTTGTTTCCAATTGGTTTTTGATTGATCAATAAAGATGTCAGAGGCTGGCCAATGGCTGGGCAAAGGAAGATGGGATGGGACCCTTAGAGTTGCTCAGTCTAGGATGCAAGGGGGAAGGAGAAAGAAGGATCGTCCGATGGATGGATGTAGGGGCTGCAGGAGAGAAAGCCAACCAGCCATGTGAGATCTTGGCTAAGTGAGCACTGGCTACTTCCCCGATTGGGCCTAGGGCAGCAGGCAGAGGATTAGAAGTGCCCAGTCACTAGCCAAGGCATCTCAAAAATAAATTAATGTGTATGTGTGTCTTTCATTCTTGGACCCAAAGAACTGCCAGGCGGGTAGCTGGAAGCATGCAACTCATAAAGGTCATAAAGTGGAGTAGCCAAAAACTCACTGCTGTGGGTAACTATGACCAAAACATATTTTAATAAGCCACCCTTTTCTATATTGTGAAGGAGAACCAATATTTTGAAAGTTTCCCATGTGTTGCTTTGTTTGCTGTTCTGAAATGCTTGGGACCAGAAACATTTTGGATTCTTCCCAATTTGGGAATGTGACTTGGACTTTCCTGCTGGGAAACTTCTAACGTGAAAACCTAGAACCAGAAACTTTCTGACCTTGCTGCCGGTGTGCTCAAAAAATTATGTCACATTTTAGAGAATTTCTAACTGAATCCAATAGTTGTCACCTGAAACACAGTGGTCCCAATCAGTCATGATGTCTTGGGTCTCTTTGAGCCACCGAGAAGAGATGGGTAGCATTGTATTTAAAAGCCTTTATTGCTTAGATATGGATCTCTTGTGCAGTGCTGTGTGGGACACACCAAATCAGCCTGCAGTTTTGGTCACTGGAGGGTAGTTGTGAAGACCAGAGTCACAATCACTGACATAGTTACAAAGTCAAGGTCACTGGTCTTAGTTCAATGTTTTCCTTTCAAGGCAGCGTCTCTCTGTGTAGCATGATGGCTTTCAGCTCCATATTGGCCTCAAATGAACAATCTTCTTCCCTTGCTTCGGCCTCCTTCATGCTATGGTTACAAGCATACCTCACTGTGTTGGGGGGTGGGGAGCTCTAGTTTTTTGTTCGTTTTAACAAACAAATTTCCCTCTTTGACAGTGGTTAGCAAACTTCCTCACATGGTGCAGAAGAAGTACATGAGAGTGTTGTCTTAAAATAGGATTCCAAATCCCACACTCAGAAGTTCTGCTTTAACTTGTCTGAGAAAGGGTGGAGAGTCAGCCTTTGCCTGAAGGCTTTGCCCTCACCTCCTGAACACTGTCCTTGTATACTCCAGCATTGTGGGAGAAATAAGATTAGCAGGTCACTAATATAGTGATCTCTGGCACTGGTTAAAACAAAACAATTTGAACCTTACAACACAGTATGAACTTTGCCCCAGAATTGACAGGAGCGAATGAGGTAATTGGTGGAGGGTATAAACTTGTGTTTCCATCCATGAAATTCAAAGGTGACAATTAATTTTCCTTCTCTCTCTTAAAGAAGAACCTATCCTAAGTAAACTTAGTAGCCCTTTAGAAACTATCACTTAAACGCTATACCTACCAAGGATTATTTCTGAATTCATCTTTAAATATCAAGTATGTTTCAGATGGACATTTTGGTGAATGGCTAATAATGAGACTTAGGTCAAGTGTGAATCTTTATCCCAAGACACATTCACTGAAGTACCAAACCAAGAGTACAAATACCATATGATGTTTAGATGTGCTACTTGCCACAAGTAAGTCATTCAATGGGATCAGGGCTTAGTTAACTTATTCTTTTTTAAAGCTTTTAAGGCTTAGCAACAGACCCTACTTAACTGACCCTACATCCCAGATATGAAACATACCCAGGCCAACTGTATAACAAGTTGCAGGGCAGCCTGTGCTAAAGAGGGTGACTTGAAACAAAGAGTAAGGAATCATTTTTCCACTTGGGTACGGACCCAAGAAATGTTGCTTAGTGATTTAAAATATGTAAAGGTATTAACATTAAAATGAAACTCTCCCCCAAACCCTTCAGCTCAGCATTAAATCTTCCTTCTCCAACGGCAAACACTGCAGTTAATATTTTAAGGATATATATATATATATATATATATATATATATGTATATATATGTATATATATGTATACACACACACACATATATATATATGTATATATATATATATATGATTAATAAAGATGTTTTAATATAGAGTTTAAGCATAAGAAGAGACATACAGAATGACTCCCAGGAAACACCAGTGTGGGTTTCTCTGAAAGAATCTCTGAGAAATGATTATCTTAAATACTTTATTTTCACAGAGATTTGCTTATCCCTCTCCAGATAACAATTTGAACAATTAGTATAGCAGATAGTGCTGTTGTGTTGAAATCACAGTTTGCGAAGTACCTGTTCTGCTGATTTCTACAGCCAGGTTGCTTTGAGGGCAACAGGACTGGTCTCCAAACACAATGAGGACTCATGTCTCCCTGCTTACACTCCAACGTCAACACATGCTCCTAGAAATAGAACCCCAGATGCTGTACTGATGAAGCAAAGAATTATTTTATGAACTGGAAATAAAGTAATATCTCAGATGTCTCAAAGACCTACAGCGATTTTTAAGTACCCACCAGCTTCATTTCTCTTGAGAGAAATGATCTTTTACAGAGTTAACATGTGTGATTGGTCAGCGAGTTCAAGTTCTTTCTCGTTGTTCTCAGTCATTTGTGTCCAGTAACCAATAGAACGAGTTGGTTTTTTCCAACCACATTGTGAACATCTAGCATGTGCACAACTGTGCTCTGTTTCTCTCCCACACACTGCCTGCAGCCTGTGCTAGGAAAGGTCCCAGTATCAAGAACAGGGCTTCCGGAGGCTGCTTTCATGAGAACAGAAGGATAGATCTTCTCTCTTAATTTTAATAATGCATATCCTCAAGTTTAAATCTGTATTTGCTTCTTATTGAAACCTGGCACAGGATCCCGGAGATGATTCTAACTAAACCATATCCTCAGGGTATCTAACCCAACGTCCCTGAGGTCTGCTATGTACCTTCCATAGGAAATCCTAAAAGCAAGGGCAGTCTTAAACACCATGTCATGATGGCGTCTCTTCCTATTGCCTCCGCTGTTCTCCCATATCCCTTGCTATCTCACTTGTTCTGAGGCTAGGAGCATAGACTCTGATCCAAACACATTCTCCTTCTCTGTTGTGTTCTGCAGGTATCTATGGGCTAATTCCATCCCCAGTGAAGAACACAAAGAATTGTTATGGGTGTGGCAGATAGACACCACGCATGTCTAACTGTCATGATAGAGCCAATAGCAGTAGGGGCAGTGTGACCTTCTCTACCCTGCTCTATCCTCCCAGACGGATCACATGTCACTGAAAGACCAAACATCACAGCATGTAAGATGACCTGAGGTCTTGGAAATCAGGCAGACTTGGCTGCACTAAACATTTTGCTCTGTCTCAGAATCTTCCCGTTGCAAAGAAGGACATACCTTACGGTCGCATCTCTAGGCTTTGCACAGAAGAAAGACGAGGAAAGGGCATTTTCTGTACTTCTGAGCATCTGCCTTTCCATGGGTAACTAACTAACTCTGGATGGGGTCAGTTGCTCACAAACACAGCTAGTATGAGTGCGTGCCAAGGCTGCTGATGAAAGGAAGGACATCCCGTAGGTGCTTTGATCAGCATGAGTTAGATCTTCCAGAACAGCTGGTCATAATGCGGCTGAGCCTGCCATACAAGGGATATTTTTCCAGGGCCCTCTTCAGTACCACAAGTCCAATGTTTGTTGGCTACTGAGCTGCTGACTTCAACTGGGGGCTGGAGAAAGTTTAGGTGGATGAGGAAAGGAGTGGTGCTCAGGCAAGACACCGGAGAGGGTTTTGAAAGCACCCCACTGCCACCTGTGACTCTATAGTTTTTAATCTTCGGTTTGTGAGCCCCAGTCTGCCTTAGCTCTTTCTTAAAGAAACCAGGAAGCATCATCTAGCCAGAGGTTTGTTGCTTGATAAAGGAATCTTTGGGATGATGAGCTGAAAAGATTCTTTATGTAATGCTTAATTGAAGGTAGGGAACGGAAGGTGAAAAAATTTCTGTCCTTCCATCCAACTTATCTAGTGGGCAGGAACATTTCTCCAGCACCTTCCCCCAACCTTCCTAAAGCAGTTAATAGCATTAAACCTTCTCATAGAATCTCACACTTGAACTATATTTGAGCAGACATCTGGTAGTGATTTATTGGCACATCGGAACGTTCAGAAAAATCAAGATAGAGCCTTAGGAAGCTACTCAAAATCTACCTCCCTCCCCACTCTCTTCAAAGTCTCACCCACCAGCGACTGTTCATCTGCATGGGCTTCTGAATCTCACACATGGTGGTGACATGGAGAACTCACCTTAGCTACCTGGGTCTTCTACCAAGAAAAACGCAGGGAGCTTGAGATCAAGCCCAATTCCCAGTGGCCAGAAGAATTTCCTGGCCCAGATCGCCACCTTACTAAGACACGCTCTGTCTGAAAGATAAGAAGTGTTCTGTGGGCGTGGATGATCCAGGGGCCCCTCCCTGATCTCACCCATCCCTCTCTGCCCTGGCCCGCAGCCAGGCAGGGAGAAGAGACACTCACGTGCAAGCTATTTCTCTTAAGACCTACCTGGCTTCACCTTGCTGGGGGTTCCTCGGGATGGCTCTTCCTGGATTTCAGTCTTATGACTAGGAGTGATGAAAGGCTAAGGCCTCCCTCAGGGGCTGGTGGGAACTCATTTTGCTAATGGAAAGTCAAAGCATGAAATGTGCAGCCCTGGTTTAGAGAGTTGCTTCGCTGTTGCTTTCAAAGGTGAGCGGACAGCATTGCTGACTGATGATGTGGCAGCTAGGACTGCCGGGAAATGTGGGTGTGGCCACTTTTTTTTTTTTTTTTTTTGAATAGGAGTTTAGATGCAACTCCTTCTAAGGCTGCCATTGTCCTGGACCACAAACAGTCATTAATTGGGGGATTAAAATAGGGCACAGGAATGTCTGACCACACCAGAGCACGTGTGTAGGCGTGTGTGTGCATAAATCCTACCTTTCTGTCTCTAACCTTAGAACCGAGTGTCCTTTATTTGAAACCTCTGTTTAACGAGAAGTTACAAGGCTTTTGGAAGTTGTTCCACAAAATGACATGAGTTCATTGTCATTTTTTTTCAAACGCTTTAAAAAAAAAGGCATCATTATCTTCTATTCTTGTCTCTCAAACGAAATCCAATTGCAGCATCCTAAACTATACAAAGAAATCGCAGCAAGGCTGCCAAGGTTGGAGTGTGGATGGCTCCCAAGACCTGAACCCTCTTCTGACCCTCCTTCCTATGAGCAGAAGTACCTCACAGCACATGAAGGTCCTTTAGTGCCTAGGAACAGCACTGAACAAACTGGGATGGACTGGTCGAGTTATCAAATCGGTCAGACTTGGGTTTAAATCCTGACTCTGCCGCTATAGGCAGCGAAGCCCCGAGTCATTCACCAAAGTGTTTGTTCCTCAGTTTCCCCACCTGGAAAACAGAAGTACCGGCACTTATGAGGCAGGAAACCCACAGACAGAAAGGACACAGAGGGCACATGGCTGTGAGACAGGTCTTCACACAACATAGGTAGCTGACGTTATCCCAGAGGGACCAGAGAGGGGTGACACGCAGACCTCTCCGCTCAAGCCCTTTATGGCTGCTCTCATCCCAGTGACACCTGAGTGCTTTGTCCATTGGACGCTGTATGCTGAGGAGACAGCTCGGCAGTTAAGTGCATTTTCTCCTCTTACAGAAGACCTGGGTTCAGGTCCCTGTACCCATGAGGTGGAACGCCAGTTCCAGAGCATACAGTATCCTTTTTCTGGACTCCGTGGATACCAGAAAAACTAGCAGCTCATTTGTATACTTGTAGGGAAAACATTTATTCACATAAAAAATAAAAATAAATCAAATAAAAACAAATAAATATTTATTTTTTAAAAACCAACAAAATTGGTTGTTATAAATAGACAATCCACAGAAATAAAGAATATTTGTAAGTCATTCTGATAAGGGCCTAGTATACAGAATACACAAATAACTACAACTCAAGAGCATAAAAGTAAAATAAGCAAAGAACTTAGAAAAGGCATTTCAAAAAAAACATTCCAGTGGCCAACCGTCTTATAATATAGACAGCACCCTTAGTTACCAAGAAAACGCAAATCAAAGGGCCGATGACACAGCCCTTCTCCACTGGCATGATAAAAAAAAATAAAATGACATCAACAATGCAAATGAGCAAGCGTGAGCTTAAAGGCTGACACCTTCCCACACCAATGCTCAGAGTACACCAGCCTCTATGGTTATCCTATGACGAAGCAGTTCCACTCCTAGGAACGACCCAGAGAAATGATGCTAGGAATCCAGGCACAAAGTTGCCCAGAAAAAGAGATGGCTCAGCAGATAAGAGCACCAGCTGCTCTCCAGATGGCCTGGATTTGATTCCCAGCACCCATAGGCGGCTCTCAACTATCTATAAGTCCAGTTCCATGGGATCTGATGTCCTCTGCTGACCTCCAAGGACATCATGTACATGTGTGGTACATAGACATACATGCAGCGAAAACACTCGTACACATAAAATGAAATAGCTTTATAAAAGTTACACACAAATGTTCATAAGAGTGTTCACAGAATCAAACCACTTCAAACACCCACTGAATGATGCCTGTATAAACTAAATAGGTCTCGACATGTCCTGGAGTGAGGCCCGTGATAACATTCTATAACATCTGTGACCTTGAAGACTCGGTGCTTTGTGCATGAAGACAGGAAACAACAAATTCCCAAGAAGCCCATGTCAACGAAATGTCCAGCACAGACAACTAGACACAGAGAACAGATGGGTCCTGTCCAGGGACCAGAAGGCAGTGACAGAATGGGGAGGAACTGTGCACAGTTTTCTTGTGGAGTATTGAAATCATCCTGGAAAAAGACAGCATTGGCAGTTTATGGTCTTACAGACACATTTGATGCCACGAAGCTGCACACTGAAGATGACTGAAATATGTTTTATGTACATTTTTTATGCAATAAAAACGGCAAGTATCAATTCAACTAAGACAAAGCTTACATTTTTTTTTGTTTTCATTTGTTTTGTTTTGTTTTGTTTCAAAATAGTCTTATACAATAGTCTAGGCTGATGTGGAACTCAAGATCTTCTTACTCCAGCGTCTGAATTGCTGAGGCCTCGAATCACCAAGATCAACTTTAATGCGCGTTGTTTGTTTTGACTTGGGACAACTTTGTACCTTATAACCCTGGATGACCTGAAACTTGTTATAGATGTTAGCCTTGCTATAAGTTCAAAGAGATTTGTCTGTTTCTGTCTCCCAAGAGCTGGGATTAAAGGTATGTACCATCCCATCTGGTTGTTTATAATTAATATAAGACATGCATTTCTAAAAGTGATTTAAAGCCTTTCTTTCTTTCTTTCTTTCTTTCTTTCTTTCTTTCTTTCTTTCTTTCTTTCCTTCTTTCTTTCCTTCCTTCCTTCTTTCCTTCCTCCCTCCCTCCCTCCTTCCCTCCCTCCCTCCCTCCCTCCTTCCTTCCTTCCTTCCTTCCTTCCTTCCTTCCTTTGTTTCTTTCCTTTCTTCTTTCTCTTTTTGTATGGACATGGTAACAGTCAATCTTGAGAAGTCACAGTATTTGTACTAAGTGGCACACTAAAGCTTCAAAATGACTGACCTCAAGCATTGTTCCTGTTATCCATTAAAAAAAAAAAAAAAAAAACACAAAACTTTAAGGAGAGCTATTCTATGAGCCCAGCCAGGAACCTTTTAGGGCCTGGCTGTGCCCTTAAGCATCTTCTCTTTGACCTACCTACTCTTGGCTTAGGATTCCTGCCCACACTTCAGGCCTGAGCTTGCCTAGTTTGAATCTTAAGCCCAGAACCTTTCCCCTGCTCCTTTTCTAAGAGGGGAGGTATCAGGAACTACTCCCACAGACGCTTGGGATTTTGTATGTGACCCAGCTCTGGCATAGGCTTGGGATCTTGTGAACTATGTTGGGCCCAGATGCCACCCCAAAAGCCACCTTTGCCATTGCTATTATCTTAAATCGAGGGGAAATTTTTGTCGAGCTTTTATATGGGAAGTCTGATAGTTCTCCATTGCAGACTGTCACTTCCCCTTGCGCACTGGGTGTTCTCATGAATCCCAAGCCAGGAAGGAGAATTGGAATTTGGGGAAGCAAACATCTGTCTTCAGATCCACATAAAGATAGACAGCCCTTGGGGGAAAGAGAGGCTTCCTGGTTGACCTCTCGCCATCTCTGCCTAATCCACTTAAACACAAGTGTCTCACTCTTAGATACCCCTCTTGGTTCCTAAGCCCTTGCTTTAAAAAGACAGTTGGTCATATATTTTTTTCCTTCCCTCTCTATCACTGAACAGCCCATCACTCTGTTCCTATAGCCCAGATTGCCAGGGAGCCGTCAGAGACAGAAGTAATTGAGTGAGAGACAGTGGATGAGGTGGAATGTAAAAGCCAGTGGAGAAGGAAGAGCTGTCCTAGTCAGTGATGAGGTTGCTGATAACTCCAGACTGCCTTGGGTCACAGAGCAGACTCTCGAACCACAGAAGGCTTTGATTCTAACAAAGGAGCCATAGAGCTTCCTGCCATGAAGGAACAAATCAGCCCTCTTCGCGTCCTACATCTACGCCACAGTATAGTTTGTTGGCACAATGCACAGTACTTGTTAACCACTCCAGGAAAAGAAAAGGCCACTCACTCTGATTAGCTGTCAGAACTAATTTTAAGCCATGTTATTATATGGTAAAGAGGAGAACAGGAATCTGCAGAAACTGTACTTAAGGCCAGCGGCTAATCAGGTTATTTTCTCCTTCATCTGTTCCACACAAAGGCTGCCTAGGATTACTGGTGTGAGCCATTTCTTTCCTCTCCTCAAGTGTTAATTAAATGTGATATTTTAAATTATACACCCCTCTCTCCAGGTAGAACAAACTGAGACCTTTGTAAATTGCTTAATGCCCATTGGCTCCCCGACAACTCTGCCCGATTTCCCTGTTGATCCACAGCTCCAGCAGTAATAAGTATACAGTAATTATTTCTACCACAAATATTCCCCCTAAAAGGGGTTTGCCTTGTTTTGGTATATGTACATGTGTACTTGAATGAAGGGCATATTATAATATCCACACTCTTTGTTTTCTGTTTAATGCCCATGGGTTCTCCAAGTTGTTGATGGCAAATATGCTATGTGGTTTTGTTCCCTTTGAAAGTATTTTCTGCTCAAGCCTCATCTCATCACTGTGGACAGTAGCCATTGTAAGGTAGCAGACTGAAGGAACTCAGCCAGATTGTTTAATTTAGGGCAGAGTTGCTAGGACTCAGGTCTGAAACTCTTCATCATTTGGGGCATCTTGGAGACTTTTGGAAGACAACTCAGCTAGTAGACAGACCCTTGTAAGGCAGGAATAGAGGGACATAATTAGTCATTTAATCATAATTGCTGAATGCTTATGACTGTGTGTTCCCTGGCAAGTTGGTGACCATTCAGACCACATAGGGTGCTTACTACAGTGAACTCCAGCTGGTAATCAACTAGGCCTCCATAACAGTTAAATCTGGAGATTTAATTCAATTGAATTATATATAATTTGTCTGTTTGCAGAGAATAATCATCCCCTTAAATTCCAGAGAATATACCCCAAGACCCCTAATGAGTTTCTGAAGCCACGACTTGTATCAGTTCTTACATATATGTGAGTTTTGCCTATATGTACATATTTTAGCTTTTCTCTTTAAGGAAGCACTTCAAAGCCATATGTAGTGGTATCACTTCATCCCATCAGAAGCTACACAGGGAAAGTTCAGGGCTAGCCTTAGCTACATAGTGAGAAGGCACCTAAATAAATAAACTAAAATAACTTTGGTTGTTTTTTTTTTTTTTTTTATCTTGGGCATATTTGAACTGTCAACAACCCTACTCATGTGCTTTGTGGAACCCAAGTAAGAAATAAAAGAGTTATTTGACATGAGCACTTGTACCTTCTGGAAATTGATCTAACAACTGAGATGGCTTCTAATTAATACATGGGTGGATAGCATACACTCATGAATCCTTGTCTCCGGCAGGACAGAATAGGATGTCATGAGTTCTCATCATGTTACCGCTGTCCATGGCTAACTGAATGAGTAGAAAGTCAAACTTTGGATAAGGAGAAACTATGGAATTATTATTTTTATTATTTTAAAAAAATACTGATAGCAGAATATAAGTTGTGAGTATGTACTCCCAGCACATAGGGGAGTGAGGCAGAAGGAGCTTGAGTTCTATGACAACGAGGGCTACACAAAGAGTTCAAGGCCAGCCTTGGACGTGTGTGTGTGTGTGTGTGTGTGTGTGTTGTGGTAAATGTTATTCTGAGACATGGAAATGTTAAATGTCTCCAGCTTTCTGGATGGGATTTCTGTGTCACGTAGAATTTTGGCTATCTTCAGATTTTGTTCTGTCATAGGAATCTATTAAATGGTCTTTCCAGTCAGAAGGAATGACCAGCCAGGGTGGTGTTTAACTTGCCCGGGAATAACAAATAGAATGTTGGCATTTATGCTTATACTGACATGTAAGATTTGAACTAGAAGATATTTATAGACTACCTAGAGGTTCATAAGGTAGAATCAATGTATTCAGGATGAATTATGAGCTAAGGAATGGAGTGCATTGAATTTGGGTTTATAAAAGAACCAAGTTGAACTAACACTAAGAAAGACCAGAGTCAGAGATACCGAACATAAATCGACCAAAAATAGACAAGGAGTCCAAACTTAATGACAAGTATTTTGTATGTATTAAAAGTGAGCTGGTGAGATGGCTGAACTATAAGGGTGCTTGGTGGGCAAACCTAGTGAGTTGAGTTTTACCCAGAATCCCACAGTAGAAGGAGGAAACCAATTCATGAGAGCTTGGTCTCTGACCTCCACATGTGGGTCATGGCACACATGTTTCCTCATTCACACACACACACACAATTAAAATAATGACATTATTATTTTTTAAAATTACCACTCACTTAAGGAGGGTTAGCTTAGCATCCAGAGGCACACCTCTGAGTCATGGGTGTAGCAACCTACATGGAAGAGAAGAGTCTGACCTTTGCCCCAGATCATATTTTATGTGGATGGAAGGTAGACACAAGACCCCTGGGGGTCATTTTGTCTTGTAGAGTCTGAACTTCTGAGGTCTGGGGCTGAAGCTAAACAAGTTGAACTTGAGGACCTGACTACATTTTTTTCCCCAAAGACATCACCCAGATCCAGGAGCACCTTGGCTCTTCACCAAGTACAAAGAGATTCCTCAAACGTCACAGTATCCCTGGGCCCCTTGGGAAGCTTGCTCCAAGAAGGCAGGTGATGTAGGGACCGTGGGACTTTCCAGTCTCTGAAATCTTGCCATTTGGTTTCCAAATGAAACCTATGTGAAATTTGTAAGGCAGAAAGAGAAGACGACCCAGACACAATTTTATTGAAATAATAATAGTAGGTAAAGAAAAACAACAACAACAACAACAACAACAACAAAAAGCCAAACCAAACCAAACCAAACCAAATGGGAGAGGCTGTTCTTGTCAAGGAAGACAAGTGAGCATAGCAGAGTCCTTTTTCCAGGCGGCTTTCACTGGTGTCTCTTCCCCCTTTCCTGGTCCCTTTAAGCTACCACTTACCAAAAGGAGATTTTGCTCAACAACAACAACAACAACATTTTTCTAAAGATTTATTTATTTATTTTATGTATATGAGTGCACTGTAGCTGTGCAGATGGTTGTGAGCCATCATATGGTTGCTGGGAATTGAACTCAGGACCTCTGCTCGATCCAGCCCCTCTCGCTCTGGCCCAAGGGCTCATTTATTATTATATGTAAGTACACTGTAGCTGTCTTCAGACACACCAGAAGAGGGCATCAGATCTCATTAGTAATGGCTGTGAGCTACCATGTGGTTGCTGGGATTTGAACTCAGGAACTTCGGAAGAGCAGTCAGTGCTCTTAACCACTGAGCCATCTCTCCAACCCCAACCAAAAACACTCTTATCCAGGAGTATCTCTGATAGCACTCCAGTTAAATGGACTCGCTCCAAACTATGTCGTCTAGGATTCTTGTATTAACAGAAATAATGGCCTGCTTTGTTTTCATTAGAAACCTTCACAATAGTCACATGAACACTCTCCCCTGAGAGATCCTGGGCACAGACTGAGATTTTCTTTCACTAGACTTGGAAAAGTTGGGGAAATTTGAATCTTGAGTTTAACCGAAGATGGATAATAGAAAATTAAACTGAGCCTGCCTGGTGTTCGGTTTGAGGACACACCCACATCTCACTGGATCACCCTGTGTTTGAGCCCTCAGCGGAGCTTTCCCGTGGCTGGAGGCAGTGTTGTGGAGGAGCAATACTTGACCCCACACACTCTCATGTATACACAGGACATTAGGGACCCGGTTCTGACATATGTCCACATTTTAAATCATTGACCAACCTCCATATAATGCCAACATTCACGGATGTTGCTTGGACTAGCAAAGGTATGCTAGGTTTACCCCTTTTTAAATGAGCTAACATATATGGGTCATAATTGAAAGTCAAGTTAATGCAGTTGAAATGTTGTTATTGTTATTGTTGTTATCAAGGAATTATATTCCCACCCCACCCCCAACAATGTATTGTTTAGAGAGACAATCGCCCTAATAATACACATCTCTTTACTAGAAGGTAACTTGGAGGCTTTCAAAAAGGCAAGGTTTGGGCTATAAAAAGTCCTTGCTCTCCACAAAATATGTTTTGGGCAGTTGGACTCCAGTGAGCTTTTCTAAGCAGAACTGAGAAGGGGAAGAGAAGGGGAACGGAGCTTCCTCATGCAGGACAGCCTTCATCAGTGCTCCCGTGGGGCTAAGTAGAAGGATTAACAAAGATTAAAACCTATCATAGTATTGCCATTAAGACTTTTCTTCATTCCCTGGAAAGTGGGGAAGTGAGCTCATTCCTGAAGGAAGCCAACAACACAGATTTTTCTTGTAATTCTTGTTTCTTATTGGAGAGAAGATGTGCTTTAACTAAGATAGTCACATCAATGCCTCTACAACAGATGGAGTCTTTCTCCCTAAGATGAAGGAAAGCACTCAGGTCAAAGGACTTGGCCACCTAAAGATCTATCGCTATCAAGATGGCTGAGTTCCTACAACAGCTTCATTGTTGAAAGGGACCTTTCAGGTCACAGACTCCTCATTCTCAATGTAAAAAATAAATCTTTCAATCCATCCAGATGGATAAGGCTGATGCAAGCCTCAGCCAGTTGAAGTTGGTTGGAGTTGCGTACAACTGCCATGAGGAATTCTTAGGTAAATTCATAATAAATAGCACTCCTTGGAATAATCAGTAACCTGGAAGTTCAGATTAAGCCCTCTCTAGTGTTCTAGAAGGCTTTGAATCCCTTTTTACTTTGGTTTCCTGCCAGGAATGGATGCAAATACATCAGGTACCTCAGGAAAACCTGTTCTCACAAGTTTTATCATACCGTAACTTGACAGACAAAAAAAAAAAAAAAAAAAAAAAAAAAAGCTTGGGTAGAGGCTGAGAACTTTCACACACATCCAGAGAGCTTGAGAATCTAGCCATCTTGGCTTACCCCGCCCACCAACCACAGGAAACTCTTCTAACCTTGCAAGCCAGCAGCTAAGATGCCTGCACTAATCAGAGAAGGGGGAGGAATTCTGCAGAGTTCAGCGCTGTCTTTGGAGGAAATGTCATGATTTTTTTCAGAAAACTAATCCGTTTTAGAATTTCTCAAGTTGTGATGAACATCAAAGACCAGGTACTCTGGTTTCCTAAACACATATCGCCTTCGCTCATTTCCTTCCAGTAGCTACTTGCCAATGGTGAGCTCTCTGAGAAGCTGACAGTCCAAGGGAAATGGGGAAGATGGGGATTAGTACAAAAACGATGGTGGGGAGGTCAGTTGTTTTTGTTGGGTCACTCTGTGTGTTGAGGAATCCACGAGAAATATGAGAAAGGTTCATTCTAAAAAGTGAACAGTGGACACTGGGAGACGTGACAGAGTCTGCTGAGAATGTCTGCACAATAGTCACAAGTTAATCATTCCCCTAGGAGGGGGAGTTTCTTGAGGATGTCTGGGATTTATTTTGAAGCCATTAACTGGAGTGCCCACAGTTTCTCTTTTACTATTTCTATAGTGTTCAGAGATTTCAAACTCAAGTGTCTTAGAACAACGCTTGCCTACAACAGATATAGACAAAATAGTGGGAAATAATCAAGGACCTCCCACACTCATTAAAGATCTCACTGGGGACATGCTCATTGCATGCAGGTTTTCTCATTTTGATGATGATGGTGGTGGTGGTGGTGTGGGTTCCCTTATAGGTCTTGAAGGAATACATCATGTTTACATTTTCCTCATAGTGTCCCTCACCCAACCTCACTGTCATGTCAAGTCACTGATTCACAGTCAGGGCTGTGGAAAAATGTAAACTAAATAAATGAAAAGGGAATGTGCTGTGAATCTACCAGGTAGCCATCCCTGCACAGGGACCTGAAGAGAAGTACATCACCAGAAGAGCTGACACTCCCCAACTGGTCCAACAGGCTCATGAAAATTAAAGGAAAAGATAAACTAAGGCTGTGTCTGAATCACCATCAGACCCGCCCATGTTCCTGGGTTAACCCAAAAGAAAATGAACCACTGAAGTTCCTCATTACTGCTAACTTCTCAAATAATGTCATGGCTAGTGTCAGTGGACCCAACATTCAAACCCAGATGTAATGAAAATTAAAAGGATCTAAATCAGTAAAGTCTAATAAATAATTGTTTAGAATGGGAACTTAATATATTCAAGTTTGAATCTTGAATATGTCCCCCAAAGACTCTCATGGTAAAGGTGTGGTCAGCAGCCTGAGGCTTGATTGAGAAGTGACTGAACATTCAGGAGGTGAGGTCTCTGGGAAAGAAATTAGGCCATCGAAGCCATTGAAAGGGATGTTGGGACCCTGTTTCTTTCCCATCTCTCTTGTTCTGGCCAGCATGAACTAAACAGAGCACTCGGCTGCAGACTTCGTCATATACTCACACCGGAATAAAGAATCAGGGCCAAGATTGAAATCTCCTAAATCTTGAGCCAAATAAAATCCTTCACTTTCTAGGTTGATTATCCCCAAGAATTTTATTACAGCCAACAGAAGGCTGGTCAACATATAAATATTAGCCACTAGCATTGTTTTTGTCTTCCATATCATCCTTTTCAGCCTTATTGTTTTTGAAAGAAAAGGCTTCTAAGCATAATAAGATAAACACTTCCGTTATTCTATTAAACTTAAAGACACAGAAAATGGATAGTATATTATTGATCCAAAACTGTTCTTTAGGTCATGATTTGTACACTGTGTGCTTTTTAATAAGCCTCTATACCCATAGGTTGTTGCAGCCTCCAGCTTGGCTAAAGCAGCGTCCTCTGAAGGGAACAGCAGTCACTCCTGAGGCTCATAGCTGGTATGTGATGAGAATAAACGAATCAGATGCTCAGCTGTAAATGACTTCTGCATCACATGCTGCCCCGTTAAAGCTCTAGCGCTAGCTAGGAGGAAGGGACCCAAAGGATTCAGGAGTCAGAGGAAACATGTGGATGGCTGACCGCAGGGAAGTCCACAGCATGAACATGAACAGTCCTGAGCTCATAATAGCAACCATCACCTGTGCAAAAGCTTGGAGAGACGGGGCCAGGACAACCTGTCATGGAGTGTGAGGAGCCCACAAGGCCCTAACCCTGCTTCCTGGGGACTTACATTCAGTTTATGAGTGGTGTGCATGGGGTGGAAAATAGCTCTTACCAATGCTCCCGTAAGCAGCCATAACGTTTCTGACTAGGTCATTCAAAAAATAAGAGACATGGAGGTTCTAGAGGGATAAGGTGGAAAGGAAGGGGATATGTGGGCATGGGCGGAAATAAAATAGAGTAACTGAGAGCAAACAGAAATGAAATATTTAGCAGACATATAGATGAAAACCTCATAATGAAACCCGTTATATAAACTTGATATATGCTAATACATACCAAGTTAATAGCTTGGTACTGTAGCTATAGTAAAAATTTTTTTCCATGGAAGAAAGCAAGTGCAATTTCTGAGAAAAATTGAAGGCATATAATAATGGAATAACAGAGATCCTCAGCCCCTCATCACTGCCAGTCTGAGAAAGCTACTGCGTGTGAGTTTTGTAAGCTCTGTATTTGCGCGTCGGTATCCAGCACAGGCCAAGTGATGTGGCTCAGTGGGTGTTTTAGTGTGCTGTCTGTTGCTGCAACAAGACACGGTGATCAAAAACACCTTGAGGAGGAAAGGGTTTATTTGGCTTACACATCTCAATTACAGTCTATCCCGAAGGGAATTCAGGGCAGGAACTGAAGAAGGAACTGAACGGCATCAGAGACCGTGGAACACTGCTTCCTGGTGTGGTCCCCACGGCTTGTTCAGCTTCTGTTCTTACTCCAGCCCATGGCCAGCTGCCTAGGAATGGTACTGCATGCTATGGACTGGGCCCTCCCACATCAATCACTGATGGAGAAAATGCCCTTATAGGCTCTTTTATATGACAGTCTGATAGATACATTTTCTCAGTTGAGGTTGACTCTCATGTGTGTCAAGCTGACAAAACAACCAACCAAACAAACAACAATAATGAGTAAGGACAGTTGCCACTAAAATTGACAACCTGAGTTCAATCCCCAGAACCCACAGGACAGGATGAGAGAATTGATTTCTACAAATTGTCCTCTGACTTCCACATGTGCACTGTGGCACACAAGCACACCTATGGGTGCACTCATAAAAAAAAATGTAATAAGATGATTTTAGAAAGAATACCACATGGTCCTGACTTCCTTTATATGACACTGACTCTAGCCATCTGTATTAGCCAGGGTTCTCTAGAGTCACAGAACTTATGGAATGTCTCTATACATTAAGGGGAATTATCGGAATGACTTACAGGCTGCAGTCCAACTAATCCCACAAGGCTAGGCATTTCAGCTGGTCATCTATATAAGCTGGAAGCCTGACGAAGTAGGTTCCAACAGATGTTCTGGCAAGTAGATAGAGAAGCAGATAGAGAAGAAGGAGCACTTCCCTTTCCCATTTTCTTTATGTAGGCCTCCAGCAGAAGGTATAGACCAGATTAAAGGTATGTGCCACCATGCCTGGATTTGGAACTTGTTCTGTGCCAGGCTGTCCTTGAACTCAGAGATCTGCTTGCCCCTGTCTCTTGAGATTTTATACATATATGACCTTGCCTGGGCCTAAGCTTTTCATGGCCATTATGCCTCAAGATCTGGATCACAGATGTGTCCTCCATTTCCTGGTTGTAGTTCGTCCCAGATGTTGTCAAGTTGACAACAAGGAATAACCATCATACTCTCTGTCCTGAGTTTTACTCATAGTTCAAAATGCAGTCCACTGTCATAAACCAAGGCAGCGAGAACGTGAAGCAGCTGGTCATATTATATGTGGAGCAGTCAATCCACACACATAATGCTTAGCCCCTTCCATCAGCTTATATAGTCAGGTTCTTCTGACCAGGGAATGGTCTCTCCCACCATTTAAATGGCTCTTCCCATATCAGATAATCAAGCTAATCTCCTACTGGGCATGCTCAGGAGGCCATCTTCCAGGAAATTCTGTTGTTTCCCAAGTAGCTTTAGGTTATTGATTCTGAGACTTGTAATGCTGTGGTCACTTTATTATTATTATTATTAATCTTTGTTTTTAAAGTTCTGTATCTCTTTCTTATAGCCAGAACATAGAATTTGTTAGCACAAATTAGGGACCAGCTTCAGGTTGCCAGGAAATTAGTGTGTCAATGGCTATATAGAGAAATTTCTCTTACTTAGGATGCCTCAAAGAAATAGCACTCAACTATGAACCAGTGGCTGCTTTTTACACAGTTGACTGACAAGGAGTTGCCTTCATGATTAACATCTCTTGGGTCTTTTACTCCTTGCACAATTGCATTTATTGAAGATGTTTATCCACTCAGCTTTGCAGTGGACACTACTAGACCTCCATCGAGCATATTGTAAGTCCCTTGTCCCTGAGAAACCTTTGATCGACTGGGAACATAAGAGGAGGGGACATAGTCTGATATATTAGAAGTAATGACTATCTCAGAGTAAGCAGTAAGCAGAAAGTCTTTCAGATGTCAGCGAGATGGGTGATCTACCATAAGCAGAGTGGATTGGGTTAGCCTTGCACTGTGGGGCTGAGGAGAGCTTTGCCAGGTTTCGTTGTAAAGCAGAAGGGGCCTTCGGTCATAGGGCCAAGTATCCAAAAGCCTTTAGAAAAAATGTACAAAAATCACAAGAGGCCTCCTTGTCTAACGATGGGTGTCCTGTGGGGTCTCATATGTTTTCAAAGGAGGTGGCTACAAAGGACGCATCTCTGTGAGAGCTTTCATGTGCTCCCCGTTATTTTTTGAGAAGAAGCTAATGATCAATCGCCTTTCCCTGGGGGAAAATGTCTAAGTTATCCTGTCGGGAAAGATGAAAGTTTGCTGTCATCCCCATCCTTGCCACAAAGGAGAGGGGAACAGCTCTCAGCTGTTATCCAGCAGATCCGGTCAGACTCATGACATTCCGGGCTTTATAAAAAAAAGATTGTAGCTGCTCCCCATTGAGACCATGCTTTGAAATACCAGCCCTGAGCAACTCACAGCACAAGCGCCCATTTCACATAATGATCGACTCTGTGCTGAGTTCACAAAGTAGCTTTTACTATGAGATTAGAGTCGCAGAGCCAGGGTGAATGTGGATTAGGCTGATCCAAGCGGCGCCATCTTAGATGTAAACCTATCAGAATTTATACCAGACAGCCTGTGAGGACTTCCCTGGCCTCAGACACCACCTTCATGTTACTGCTCCTCTCAGGAGAGGTCTTGTGACTGCAAGACATGACCTGCACATCCCACATTCATGGAAGATTTGTTTCATCGGCAGTGACGGGGGCAGGGGGTGGGGGGAGGCAAACAGTGATCCGAAACCCATGTGGAGACTCCGAAAAAGAAGCCTGGATTAAAGCCTTACTGATGAGTGGCAGCCTTGTTATTTCTTGTTGACAGTTTCCTTTGTCCAGCCACCGTGTGTTGAACACCTATGATCTGCACAGTACTGTTCTAGGAACCACCCATGCAAAGATGAGTAGCCAGACACCACTGAGTTCAGTATCTGGAAAGATGGAGTCAAAAAAAAAAAAATTACAATCAGACGGGGGCAGGGTAACAAAGTGCCTTTTATCTCAGAAGAAGGGACAAGTGACTTTACACTGGTGGGACAGTCAAGACATTTGAATTGTGTCATGAAGGATAATTTGGGAAGGTCCTGAAGGGGAGGAGATCTTGAAGTAGTTGAGAAATTGCAAATGGTCCCCTGTGGGTGGAGTAAGCAATCAAGACCACCTAGTTGCCAGTTTGGCTTTTAAGGGATAGACCTCTAGTTTGGGCTGTGAGCACACTCTCACTGAGGTCTCAGATGTACCATCAAACTCTGAGTCAAATGGAAGAACTTTGGAGATTTGTCTAGTATGATGAATGAGACCTTTGCTTTGGATACTGTAGCCTGTGGTAAGTGATTAGGGAGAGGTAGGCCGCAAGAGGGTTAGAGGGTCACTAGGCTACTACTGGCAGATCTAGCTAGTGAAGGGAGAGGTTCCTAGTTTAAAGGGGCAGTACCAAGGCAAAGGAAAGCTGAGCACTTAATTCTTACCCCAGGGCTATCCTTCCCATTCTCTCAGTCAAGTCACTCAGTCACAGGAGGGTTTGCTCACCAGATCTTTATTGAGAAATAATCATAAAATAGCAATAGGAATGCAAAGGCAGACTTAGCACTGTCCTCTTGGAGTCTGGATTTCCATTGGCGGTGGGTGGGAGTTACATCAGTAATTATGACTGGATGTAATTTACCTGGATCCAAGTTAAATATAACTCTTCAAATTCCACAAGTAAAGGCAGGCTAACACAGTGCTCTTTGAATTTCCTGTGAGCTGTACGATCTTAATCCTTCTGTTTTTTGCAGCGAGAGCATCCCTTTTGGGGGTTGGCACATTTCTGGGCATGAAGTAGGTCCCTTGTTGAACGAAGGAACTCCCAAAGAAACAAGTACAAGAAAGGAAAAGAAGCTAGCTCCTCTGACTTGCTTGACTCTTGGACCACCTCAGGGTATAAGACTCCATTTCTGTGCCTTAGTTCATAAGGGGAAATGGCCTAAGGTAATGGGAAGTGTTAGGATTCTGGAATCCCAAGAACCTAATTAGATGCCAGTTACTGTAAATAGTAGCAGCAGGAAGGTTGAGCCAATTTGATAGTCTTTTAGAGTTTCACTTTTCTTTTCTTAAAAATCTACCTGGTCAGGATAAAAAAAAGGGGGGGGGGTTTAAAGGACTTAGAAATGAGAATTAAATAAGATGCATTTCCATTCCAAGCTTTAAGAAACACAGAGGCAAAGTGTTATTATGGTTCTTTTGGGTCTCCGTCACTTTCTTACCTACAGAAAATAAGAAAAAGCTCAAAGCTGACCCATGATCTCAGCACTTTGTACACATTTAATTTTTTTAAATACTTATTTATTTTCAATATTTATTTATTTGCCTGCACATTTGTCTGTGTACCACATATGTACAGTGCCCATAGAGGCCAAAAGAAGGCATCCGATTCTCTTGGGGTTGTTTGCCTCCATGTGGGCACTGGGAAATGAACTCAGGGGTCTTTGCCAGGGCAACAGTGCTTTTAGCCATAGAGCCCATCACTCAAGACCTCATATTTAAGATTTTAAAGATTTCTACTTATCTTCTTTAAATAATAGCACTTAGGGCTCCTGTTAAAGCTGGATATATGTATTAAAGCATTGGTTTCCGGGGCAATACTCTTGAGAAACTAGAGGTTTTGAAGGTTGGGCCCTAATGGACTGTCCTTGGGTCTCTGGAGGCTAATGGAACCACAGCCACACACTTTCCTTCTCTTCTTTGGATTATTTGCCATGAGAAAAGTGGTTTTTCTTGGCTACATGCCCCTGCTATGTAGTGTCCCATCTTCACTATAGCCCCAAGCAAAACATGGAGCGATTGATCGGGAGACTGAATCTCCGAAGCTGATCATCATATATATCTTTCCTACGCCAATTGTCTCCAGTATTTTTTATTTTCCCAGAAATCAGACAAATGCAGCATGAAGAAGTCCTGTCCTGATCTCTTTCCATACTCTTGGGTCCTCTTTTTATCTGTACCGGTTGCCTTGACAACCTGGCCTCACCACCATCTCTCTCCAGAACCTCTTCTACCTTGTGCTGAGAGCACAGATTACATTGTTTTGCCCTAGGTTAGAATTTTTTAATGTGAACCGTCACTCAGAGCTTGGAACAGAAAACGAAAGACGGGGATTGTATGGAGATGAGCTGTGCTCTGACCCCTGGCAATGGGTTCTCATGCTCGCACATTTAGTCTCCATCCATAGCAAGCCAACAGCTGTATGTCACAAACAGAGGCAGTAATTGCAGGAGAGAACCATAGCTACGCATTTATATCCCAGTGATCTATAGCAGGATCAAAATGGAGGCCCCATTTAAAGTCTCAGGCACTTGAGCCCACCATGTTTGGTAAATCAAATCTCCCATGCTGTAAAGCAGTGGGGGGGGGCGGGGGGTTGTTGAGCTCTTTTTCCCTTGGACCTTTGCAAAACTTCCTGGATCCAAGATGATCTGGTACCTAGAAGCCTGGTAGACAACAGCACACCTGGTGATGGCATCTGCTGCCTCCAGGACCCAAGCATGCCCCCAGGTGCTAGGGTAGCTTTGCCTTTTAAGGCTAAGATGGAGCAATCTGGCTCGATTTTAAATGGGACTCTCAGTATTCTCTAGTCCACTGGACACCCAGAAACCTTACATGCTTGATTTCTATTCTCTGCCATGAAAAATTATGTCTTAAGTATGATATCAGTCTGTCAGCCTGGGTCCGAGAATAAGAAGACATCTACCTAGGCTGTAGGACACCCGTGAGCAAGACTTTATAAGTATGGGTCTGAGTGTTTTATTCCTGCAGAAGCAAACAACCAAAGCCTACTTGCTTCACATTACCTTTATCTCAGCCAAAGAATGTAGCCCGTAATTTTATACATGTCTCATTCTCTCCTGTTGTTATTGCCTCTTTGACAAATTAAAGTGTCTTTCCCCTCCTTCTCCACTCAAGACTTGTCACTAAGTCAGCAGTTGACACGTTCTTAAAGACTAAGTTTATTGCCTAAATCATGTCGGTTATGTCTACCTTCTGGTTCATCACCACCACCCTGGAATTTTATGACTTTTTGTACATGCTCATTGTAGTCATGATGGCTATTTTCCCAACATCTACTCTATCAGAAATGGTTAGCCTAGGCCAAACATTGTAATAAGAATACTTGTTAGCTAATCCTAGAAAAAAAAAAAAAAAAAAAAAAGGATGGGAAAGTTCTGGAAGCTATTAGGAAAGGTTTCCTTACTCTCATCTTTCCCCAAAGAAAAGACCAAGGCAGAGACAGCCGGACTCCTGTTCTTTCTCCATGTTGTCAACAATGTGGGAATTAAACCAACCCATGGGAGCAGGGCCGAGCTGGATCAAGCACAGCCTGTCCTGCGTTGCCTGGGGTTCTCTGTCAACGGCAAGCATTTCCAACATCACCCAGCACAGACGCTGTCCAAGACAAACACTTAAATAAGTTGTTCCATCAATAAATAAAAAGAAAGCCTTTCAGACTGCTGTTGACGTTGAGGATATAAAATCCCTGGGTAGAATGTTAAGACAATAGCGGTTACTGAAGCATGGAAAGTTTGTGGAGAAACCAATGAGGAGGATGTAGGGACTGGGAGGGGGGAGGGACTATGGTCAAAGTATACTGTAGTGGGGGGTACCTCAAATAATTTTTTTTAAAGGAAAGTACTCACAAGCATTTTAAAAAAAGAAAACAAAAGGTTTGAGGAAGTAAAAACCTCTAAAAGAGAGAAAGAAAGGCCTTGCTAGAACCAAGACTGCATAACCTTGCTTTTGAAGTCTTTGCAAACTCGGTTAAAGATGGAACAGATTCTCATCTCCATGGGAAGCCTCGGTTTAATTCTTCCGTAAGATTCCACGGAGGGTGGCCAAACCAAATAAGGATGAAAACCCAGAATGACCGACCAAAGCCCCACATGCTACAAAACACAACCAAGGAGGATGTGCTGGAGGAAATACAACTGACAGCTGTTTCTGGTATCTGGACAGCAACCACATGGCGCGGTTCTAGTCCTTCAAAGCACAGGACTGCATCTCTCACCACCACAGCCAGGCAACTGCTCCTCTGGCTTCTGATTATCATCCCCAAGCCACACTTTGGCCATTTCTGAGTTGAACAAAATAGTAAGTGACAGTGCTTTGGGACGGTGGGTTTGTGATCCTGAAGCTCCAAAATATGAAATGATCTATGGGGTCTAAATCTTCTGGATTGTTGGACATGCTGAGAAATGCCAGGCAGTGTTCCACAAACACAGGCGTCTGAGCTCTCAGGCTTCAGCAGGAATAAAGAATTATCACTAAGTCCATCATACCTCTTAATCCCTCGTCCTTTATTCTGGAGAAGAAAAATAACTTTAATTTGCCATGATCCACCGCCCACTCTGCACTCCTACCATAAGTCCCAGACGCATGGGTGTTACTACGGAGCAGAGAAAGATTGGGAATAAGGCGATTACTGATAGGTTCAAACTAGAAGTGCTCATATAAGGAACTGATCTATTAGAAGCCAGGAAAATATGTCCTGCATCTCGTTTTCTTCTGAAATACTGGGAAAAAAAATTACTTTGTTCAAATGAAACAGTATATCCAATATTACCGTTCACGGAAGAATCAATATCCAACTGCAAGCATACATGGACACAGGTCCCGACACACTCAGCTCATAAGTACAATCTTATAGTTCAAAATTTGTATATAACATGTTTTATGTGTACATTGTATGTATATATGTGGTCATGTTTGTGTGCACATTTATTTATGTGTACATGGAATCCAGAGATCCATGTCCGATGTCTTCCTCAATTGCTATCCATCTTACGTTTTGAGACAGAGTCTTTCTCTGAGCTTTGAACTCATTAATCCAGCTCAGAAGGTTGGTCGGTAAACTCCAGGCACCTACCTGACTCTTCCCAGTAGCTGCCTAGGTTTGTTTGTTTTGTTTTGTTTTGTTTTGTTTTGTTTTGTTTTGTTTTATATTAATGATAGGTGAACTTGGGTCCTTGTGCATGTACTTCCCCAACTGAGCCATGCCAGCCTTTCTGTTACATTTCTGACTGCTCTTAGTATCTTGATATCTTAGTTAGGGCATTACTGCTGTAAACAGACACCATGACCAAGGCAACTCTTATAAAGACAACATTTAATTGGGGCTGGCTTACAGGTTCAGATATTTAGTCTATTATCATCAAGGTAGGAGCATGGCAGCATCCAGACAGTCATGGTTCAGGCAGAGCTGAGAGTTCTACATCTTCATCTGAAGGCTACTAGGAGAATACTGACTTCCAGGCAGCTAGGATGAGGGTCTTAAAGCCAACGCCCACAGTGACACACTTCCTCCAACAAGGCTACACCTCCCTAATAGTGCCACTCAATAAAAGCACGCTTTATTCTGTGACTTGGTTTACTGCTTTAGAAAGAAAATACATGGAGTCACACTGTTTATCCAGGAGAATGGGCAGAAATCCGACTTTTGTCCCAACACGGATGGATCTGGAGGTCATTGTGGTGGGAGATTTAACTCAAACATAGAAGCATATGAAGTATGTCTTTACTGACTTGTGGGAGCTGGATGACCCGTCTCATGGCAGAACACAGTAGTATGGTGGTCGCTGGCAGCTGAGAAGAGTTACTGGGGTTTTCTGTAGCACAGAATGGGAAGGTCCTGATATTGACTTGGAGGTAATTTGTGCAGGGATAGGCTTAATGCTTCTGATCACTATACATTGTGATCTGTGGGGAGTTATTCGAACTATATGTACACCACAAAAAATGTGCAAGTATCACGTCTCTACTTTAGAAGAAGAGAACACAGAGCAGGCTCGTGCTGAAGCTTAGCACAGGGTAGGGAAAGGCAGGGCAGCCAATCTCTGCTTACTTCTTTTCTTAGACAATCACTCACTGTTAACTCACTTGGTACCTGTTAGAGCTAAAGTGGACACTTAACAGATAGTAGGCTCTTTTAACAAGCACATCGAAAGCCAATGGCTTTAGTTTGACTTCTGGCATAGAGGTGTGTGTGTGTGTGTGTGTGTGTGTGCGTGTGTGTGTGTTTAAATCAACCCACACAGCATCAAGTGAGAAGAGGACAAGTCTAGAAGAAGAGAAAGCATGCTGCAGGGCTGGGCTGGTTAAAGTTAGCAACTGTTAAGAGAATTAGAAGGCAGACAAGAATGAGCTCTTTCCGTTTCTCCTTTATGCTGTCTTTGCTGTTGAGAGATGCTAAGGCACCAGAAAGAATGCAACTTCAAGGTCAGCATTGTCTCAAAAACAATGTTACATTGCCATTTTACAAGAGAATGAGAAGATTTAACCATTTCTGACACAAATAATGAATAACCAGCGAATTCCAAGCTGTGTGAATTTCAGTTTGTTACTCCCAAGTGGCTCATTTAACCATGTACTCAGGTTGTGGACTAAACAGGTTTTCCAACATCTTTTAATCCCATCCACTCATCTGTAGAATAGAAGTGTGTTGAGTAAGAAGGTACAAAGAGACGACATGGGCCATGAGGTGGCCATGGCTTTCAACTGTGGCTGCAGGTGGCGTCAAGGCTGTGCTGCAGAGGGTCCCCACATCTCAAAACGCAAGGAAGCTCCTACCAGAGAAAAAGTATGGTAGACACTGCAGGAGGCCCTTTCCCGGATGACAGAGACCCCACTGATGAGCAAGCACATAAAGCTGCCAGCACTCAGAGGCAGCCCAATAGCTTTGCCAATGCTCTCCTAGAGATAGACGCCCACAGCCCAACAAGCTGTCCACCCAAGAATCCTTCCTTCTGACTCTCTCTATCAATGCCTGATGGCTCTTCCTGTCTCTTTTGCCCCCATCTATTTTTCTCCAAAGGATATTTTCATTACAATGTCTGGTATGATTCTTCTCATCCTTGATGTCTCCTTAAATGGTCTCGATTAATGCAGGCAAGGAAATCAGCCACTTAAATAAAGGCTGGAGCAATGATTTAGCGGGTAAAGGTTCTTGTCATGCAAGGCTACCAACCAGTTAAATCCCTGGAATCCAGGTGAGCATGGGAGAAAAGAAAGTCCTGGGTCCTCAACTGCCGCACTGTAGCACTCAAGTGAACATGTATATATACCCTACATATTCTCTCTCTCTCTCTCTCTCTCTCTCACACACACACACACACACACACACACACACACACACACACACACATACCAGTACGCACATGCGTGAGCAAATAAAAAAAAAGCCACTTATAATCTTCCAGATAGTTCTTACCTGAATCTCTAAACTCGATGTTCTGGACCCCACGCCCCCCAGTATGCGGTGATGAAAGTGTTGAGATGCCCTTCATCACAGAAGTTTAAAGCCCCATACATTTTTTTTTCCTCCAAGAGGTAGCCTTTTGTGCTGAACAACAAGGTTGTAGTCAAACTAGTTTCTGCCTTTTGGTCTCTTAGATTTTCTTTTTTATATTTTATTTAGGGTACTTTATCTTTGGTTGGCACATCCTTTTCCTATGTGTGTCTACATTACTAATTAGTTTTTAACTGCTGTGTAAAATCCTGGAGACGTTTTAAAATCAGTTTTAATCTTCTTATATATACATTGGGAATGAGCGTGCCTACTCTGTGGGTATCATTCACCACTCATTTGGCGACTCTGTGTTGAACAAATGGTAGACTCCAGGCCTTAAGCTGTGAGGACAAATTTTAGTAAAATATATAAACCTGGTAGTCAAACTTGGCTGGATCCTAGTTGCTAAATTAATCGGAATATTGTTGATTTGTTATAACTTACTATAATTTGACAAAATCAAATTGTAATACTACTCTTTAAGCTGACAGACATGTTGTATATTTAGGGTGTTTTTTTTAAATAACTCAGGCACAGTGTTACCCATCTCTAATTTAGCATCTGATCTTTGTGAAACCCAGGCCAACCTGGTCTACATGGGGAGTTCCGACCAGCAGCGCTACACAGAAAGGAGGAAAAAAAGAGTTGTTTTGATTTAATTTTTCATAAATAGACTTACTCAAGTTTAACATTCATGATGTGGAAACTCTCCATCTCTTGATCGTTCTCTTCATATTCAGACTTCTTTAGAAGATTATCAAGACCCTGACTCACTGCCTCTCTTACCTCGTTCACCTCACCCCTTATATGTCCCAATTGTCAACTTTTCTAAGACCACCGTATCATACATACACACCCTCTGACTTCATGTTGCTCATTTTGTGGTCAAGGGCTGCCATAATTGTACCTGGGACTGGGTGGCTTGAACAATAGAGATGAATTTTCTCAGTGATCTGGAAGTTGGAAATCCAAGATCAAGTGATGGGCAGAGGGGTGTCTCCTGAAGTCGCAGTCCTTGGTTTGCATGTGGTACCATCTCCTTGGACCTCCACCACCTAGCCATAATCTCTTTCCTCATCTTTTAAGGACATCATCAGTCACAGTGGATTAGGGTTCACCCTCAGAACTTCATTTGACATTATGACTTTATTAAAAGGCCCTATCTCCAAAAGATATACTGGGAGCTAATAATTCAATCTGTGAATTTGAAGGAACCAATCACCCCATTGTGATCCAAAACTATTGGCTTTGCTTATTTGACTTAACTTTGCATGACCACTCAAGAATTCTGGGTTTCAGCAAACAGCCAAGAGATTTTGGGTTGTCTCCCATTCCTCTGTTGCTTTTTGAGTTCCCCTTTCAAGTCTATCTTTGAATCTCTAATTAAATATTGACATTTCTCAAGACTCACCCTGTCTCCTCCTCCTCGTCGTCCTCCTCCTCGTCCTCCTCCTCGTGTCCTCCTCCCTACCCCACTTCTCCCTCTTCCTAGGTGATCTTGCCTATCCACACAGCTTGGATCCATTGCTACAAAGAAAACTCAGCTGTCTGCTTGTTCATTTGACTTTTTAATTTTGGGGGGCGGTGGGGAGACTCTGAACTATACACTTTATCTATAAAAATTTACCACTGTGGAAGAAAGTGATGTGACTTTTTTTCTCATTCAGAATGTTGTTTTAAAATATACTTGTCTTAGAAAAATCACTGTATACTCCATTGCACCAACACACTCATGCTAGGGAACTTCCAGGGAAATCTTAGCTGGTCTTGACAGGCCTCTCCAAACACACGAGTGTAGCTATTCTTGACGTCAAGGTGGTGGGGGAAGTGGGGATTTCCAAGGCACATGCTGCATGAAAATAATTTTGAAAAGTTGAGGAATAAGCATCTATATTGTACCCAATCTGACACTGCCATGTTGGAAGAAAGGGCTTGGCTGTTACGCCTATGTTCTATCAATGGGGAAGACACTGACTGCCATCCGAGTTGAGATGGTTCATTAGCTCAGCTATGATGGATGGTTTTTGGGACATTCACACTTCCAAAGACTTCAAATGTAATTACCCAGTTCTTGAGATAATACACGGCCAGGTATTACTAATTAGAAATGAATTAGAAATGAATCATTGTGTCCAATGGTTCACAGAGAAAACACACACCTTGAGTGTTGGGTGTCCATACTTAGTATCAAACATCATGCTTAGTAAAGGAGAGAGGCAAGGGCGGTGGTGAGAGTCAGGCCTTGGGGGACAAGCTTCTCTACCTCATGACTGTTATGCTTGTAGGGATGGCGTTGCTGTTCATTACACTGAGATCTCTCTACATACATATGACCTAAGACCCAGTTTGTCAACTCCAGAACAGACCCTGCTCAGGCTACCTGTTCCCGCTCTCTCTTAACTGGCTATATGACGGTCATTCAAGCACCTCTCACTAGGAGCTATTTAATTACATGCATTCTGTGTTTGTTCTTAGGTAAGTTGCCCTACGTGAAAAGTGCATCAAAGCCTCCAACTCATTTTTGCTCATGGACCTCTAACATCCCTAATGTCATGTATGAACACATATATTTTCATCCATCCATCTATTCATTCATTCATTCATTCATTCATTCAGTCAGTCAGTCAGTCATGCATTAAATATGTATTTAACACTCTTCAAATATATTAACACAAAATAGTTATAGTTGGATAATATTCCTTGGATTTTGTTGTTTCTTCTTTCTTAGAACAATTTAAACGTTTTGCAAACATATCCTGTCATTGAAGCAGGTCTCCTTGTACAGCTCAGGGTGGCTTTATCGTGACAATTCCCTTGCCTCAGCTGGGTTTACAGGCATGTGCCACCAGGCTTTCTCTCTTTTGAACAAGCTCAGTTTTATTTAAAAACAAACATACTAGCAAAATCCACAGATGTTAAGAATCATCTTTGCCTTGGTACAGCTGAGTCAGCTCTGATTATAAACCATGACATGTAATGTAAAGCCAGAGGATAGAAATGAACAGAATTTCAACTCACACACACACACACACACACACACACGCACACACACACACACACACACACACACACACACACACACAGAGCAAGTCAACCCAAGGAGGGATCTGGTAGGCATGAGAGAAGCTGCAGATTCAGATTTCTTAGAATACTTTTTGATGAAGAAAATAAAAAAAAGTAGCAAACACACCCTATTTCTAGAAGCTGGGTTCCAGCGTGATGGCCGTTAGTTGCTAGAAAATTCTTTCCCTCATATTCTTGGGGCTGCCCGCATGTGTTGGGTATGTGTGGCTGTTCCTGTGTTTAAGGGCACTTAGGGACAACTCGGTTTTCAAGGCAGAGGAAGGAAATCAGAGAAAGGTGAGAGCCAAACTCCTCATTTTGGCAGAGTTAACTCAGGTGGTGGGGAGAGGCAGGGTGTGACCACCTTGCCTCTAGAATTAGCAATGTCACATTTGAAGAGATATTTTCTGACTTTTCTCCATCTCAATTTCCTCTCTGGCGGCTTCGTACCTGTTAAATGACTTGGTAAATATTCCTAAATGACAGATTTGTAGTGGGTGTGGTGTAAAAAGGAAAGGGGGAAGAGGCTAACGACCACACATAAAACAAGCAGTCCGTGGAGTCACTGGCCAATTTTTACAGCTGGATTTTTATAAACTCCTTGAAGAGTTGGGCGAGGGACTGGTTTACGATGTTACCATAGTGATGCTGCTGGTTTTTGACAAAATATTGAGACGCTGAAGTGGATGGACTGTGGAGAAACAAGCAGAGGGGATGGGACAAGCAGGAAAGAATTTAAGACCCTCACTAAATATGTCACCGGCAGAATGCCTTACTGAACTGTCACTGATTTAATTAGCTGTGGAGTGAAGGGGGAAGGGTTAATCCAAGGTCACTGTGGGGGAAAGTGAAGCCTGTGACACACACTGCTATTTTGATATCTGCTGAATGCCACTTTATAGTCAATGAGGACGGTGGATGAGTCCATCCAGGAAGTAGTAGGTATCGTAGATTCTTTACATCAACGGATAGGACAGAGTTCAGTGATGGTGTTTCGGTAGACATTTCTCTCAGATTCCTTCTGCCAAGCCAGGATTTTCTGGTAAAGTGTTGGAAGTGACTGCCAAGGAAGACGAATTTGCCAGTTTTCAAGTTGCGAAACAATTTGATTGAACTCAATTAAAGACAATTGTTTTATTTAATTGTGTTTTTCCGTACTTGAATTTGCCTGTTTACACTAGCTCAAGCCTGTGGCTGTCTTACTCTCATTCACACAGAGGGTGACAACATGTCTTCTCAGAAAAAGCTTGCTTGTTTGAAGAAAATAAACTGTGCAAGCCTGTAGGATGAAGGGGGATGTGCCGGCCATATTGAGCTACCCTACCATTCACTTATTTGTGCAACGGATAGACAACCTCTGCCACGGGCCAGGACTTTTCCAAGTGCCTTGTTCTCCGTGATCACTAGGACAGAGTTTCCCTGTCACTGAGTCTGAGAATCAGGATCTATCCTCAGAGCAAACCACCTAGGGGGCACAGAGAGTAGCCTAAAAGATGATTTCTTAGTCACCGCTGTAACAAACCCACGGGCTATCTCAGTAATACATACAGTCATGCAGAAGAACTGTCTGGTCTTTAAAATCCCTTATAACCACCAGGTAGGATCCCTGTGGTATTTCACTCCTGGATGCCTTCATATACACCTTTATATACATTTTTTGTATTAGTTTAATGCCATCCTCCCCAACCTTCTAGTCTTTTCATTAAGAGTAAAAGTTCACACTCATGTCCCAAGCTGAGTATTTAATCTGTCTTAAATGGCCTGTGTGAGGAAATATCTAGTCATCACTATGTAGTAACAGAGGGGGAGAAGAAAAAGCAGCTAATTTTAGCAAAATCAAGGAACAGTTAACTCACAAGATGGTCCTATATGATGTTAAAATAAAAGGCTTCTACAGATGTGGAAGATGATGTGATGTTTATCTTTCTGTACTAAGCTTACTGCGAGTGACATAACATCTTGGTTTGTCAACTGCACAAATTGTGGGATTTCCTTTCTTTTAATACTGAATATTATTTCATGGAGTGGAGGAGGAGATATCTTCTCTAGTCATTCATTCACCAGTACACACTTGAGTGGATTATATTATGAATAGCATAGCTATAATATTAGAGACAAGAGACATAAGAAATGATTATTCAACAGGTACAAAATTATAGTAAGATTGGGAAATAATACATTTTCCAGAATTCTGTTGCACATAGGGTGGCCATCTTTATAATATTTTATTGTATATTTCAAAATAGTTAAAGGATTTTGAACATTCTTACTACAAAAAATGAAAAGTACTTATGCTAATTACCCTTATTTGATCATTACATAATATGTGTATGCATCAATGCATGGCAGTATACATAAAAATGTATATGGCTATTTTTCCAAATAAAAATAAAACTTATAAAAACAGACAAAGGGAAAACACGAAGCATTAGGAAACAATGTTTTCACATTGGGTGTAGACCATCATTCTAAGCCAAAGTATACTGAGCATTAGTCAAAGAAGACACTGGGCAATTCTAACCACAGGAACACTGCCAGAGGATCTTGAATGGGTTCCCCTGAGCAGACCTAGAGGGAGGGAATGATTTAAGACTGAGCCTAACGGTGAAGACTATCATGCTCACCAGCTGCCTCGGGGTTGACCTTCGGGCTTAAGAGCCAAGCAGCTGACACGGAATGGCAGCAGTTGTGGGAACAAGATACTACAGGACGTTCACCTCACTGCTTCGTTCAGTTCACCCTGTTAAATAAACTCTTATTATTCCATGAATTTCTATAGTAGGCATTAACTGGTTGTCCATGGTCCTGGATGGGTTCCTGTATAGATCAGCAGAATTTGGAGCACATAAATAGAAGCTGATTACTTATACAAATTCTGTGAGTGTTTCCCTGTCCCCACTGGAAATTTCTGTCATCCTGGATGCCACAAAGACAAGAACATGTGTACTCCAGAAAGGTCTGGTATGACTGACATTTCTTTTTAAATAGTGCTAGAAAAGAGCTGATAGATTGATCAATAAAGAGCTTTCTGTGCAAGCATGAGGACCTGAGTTCAGATCCTCTATACTTAGATATAAAAAGCACAGTATGGTGGTTAGCATCTGTAATTCCATCACTGAGGAGGCAAACAGACGGACCCTTGGATCTCATTGACCAACCAGCTTAGCTAAATCAGTGAGCTCTGAATTTAGTCAAAAAATAAGGTGGAAGTGATTGAGGCAAATACCAGACATCAACCTCTGGCCCCCATGTGTATTGGCACACACATGAACATGCATCTCAGTACATGCATTTGCACACATCTACATAAATACATCCACACATACAAGAGAGGGAGGGTGAAAGGGGAAGGGAAGAGGGGGAGGAAGAGGAGGAGGGGAGGAGAAAGAGAGCAAGGGAAGGAAGGAGAGAGGGAGGGAGTTGAGGAAGGGAAGGGGAGAGAGAGAGAGAGAGAGAGAGATTATCAATCCAATCCAGCAGCCCAAATGTTGTAGAAAACTCTCAGGTATAGGGGTAGAGCTGCTTAAAGAATGCTTCTTGTTGTCATAGTTATGTTTCTATTTTTATGAAGAGATGCCATGATCAAAGCAACTTATAGAAAAAAGTGTTTATTTAAAGCTTACGGTTACATAGTGTCTGAGTTCCATGACCTTCCGGGTGAGGAACATGGCAGCAGCTGGCAGGCATGGCTATCAAGCTGGACGTGAAAACTTACATTTTCATCTACAAACAAGAAGAAAAGAGATTTGTCTGAGAATGGCATGGATCTTTTGAAACCTCAAATCCCACCCCTAGTGACACACCACCTCCAGTAAGACCCCCACCTCTCAATCCTTCCTGAACACTTCAACCAACTGCGGACCAAATATCCAAACATATAAGCCCATGGGGCTGTTCTTGTTCAAGCCAGCACAGCCATTAAGCTGGCTCTAGGCCTTGTACCAAACCTTCCTTAACTGCACAAAGGCAAACATTGCTTGGGAATTCCTCTGTTCTACAAGTGACCAGTACAGAGCCCATGAATAAATGCATTTGTGTTTGGAAGAGTTTCACCCTGTATCTCCCATTGTGAACTCAAATGAACCAGAGTTTCACCCTGTATCTCCCATTGTGAACTCAAATGAGCCAGAGTTCCCACCCAGGTCTATTAAGCTGACTACTTGAATAAGAAATTCAAGTTTCACTAAGGCTTCAGTGGCTCCTTCAAAATGATCTACCGTGTACTTTCTAAATACAAGACTCCGTACAGCAACATCTTAAAGCCAATGCAATTCATACCTAAGCTCTGATAGGCAGTGAGCTAATGCATCCTGAAGTAGGGCTGAGCTAGTGCTGGAGGTTCACTACAAAGGCATTTGAGTTTGAGCTTTGGCCCTCACATCTGCAGATGTCCATATTGAGAGAACTGGGTTTGCTCAAAGAACATTGAATTGGTGCCCAAGACACAGGGGTGGGAGCTCTAACAAGAGACATTTTGTACTTTTAACCAAAAGATAAACAGAAGATATTTGAGCCTATTCTCTATTAGTCTTGGTTGTCATTTTCTTCTTGTACTGGGATTAAACCCAGGGCACTTGCACTCTCTCTCGCAGAGCTGCATCCTCAACCCCTCGGCTGGCTTTTGTGAGACCCACTTAAACAGAAGCTAAATTCTTTCATGGACACAAGTGTTGGTGGTGACTCTGTTAATGTCACTTTGTTAATGAACTGAAGTTGAATTCATTTACACCATTGTCTTTAATGTTTTGAAGTTTCTTAGGTGGGCCCACTTACAAATTGGCCACAACATAGAATATACAACATGCAGATACAGATGATGTGTATGCAGAAAAGCATTTCTTAGATTAAGAGTTTTCCAATTCGAATGTCAGGCAACCCTTGGGGGTTGCTGTGTTCATCTTGGTTCTGAAGGTAGGAGGTGGTGGATACAAAGTTCATCTTAGATCAGAGTGTAGGAGGCTGTGAGCTAGATGAACAGATCTGTCAAGGAACCAGTACAGTTGCCAGGAGTAAGAATTGTGAGGCCATTGGTGGATATTCAAATGCCAAGGCTGGAGTTTGAAGTTAGAAAGAATGGTCACCAAAATTATTTGGCTATTTTAAAATGTGGTTGTACTTCTATTTAACTGAGGTGGTGTCAGTGGCCTGAGGTGGGAGCCATGATTATTTTTGTGCTCTTGGCATTCCCCCAAGCATTCCACCTATAGAAATCCCTTTGAGACCTGCAGCCAGTTTTTAAGAGAAGAGAATTTGAGGGTAGTAAGTGATCATGAACATGAGGCAGGTCTCTGCTAACTTCTATGGCTCTGGAGAGAATAGTTGCTGGAGACACCTCTCAAATCAAAATGGCTTAGGAAGGTGTGACAAGAGGCCTCAATATTAGAACTCTGATGAGCAAGTTATTTGTGGCAGTGTTCCAACTGTCTCCAGAACCCACTTCTTAAAATAACCAACAGGTGGGAGGTCTGATCTTGGCTTCAGTGTCAGCACATGTGTAGGATATACCACTTTTCTTTTTTCACCTCTTGATTTTCTTCTATGTGTAATGACCCTTGACTTTGGGAATGCAGAGAAAACCATGAATACAGTGCTTTTTCATATAGGTCATTAGTCAGTGTGTGCTCTGTGTATGTGTTTATGGTTTGAAACCATTTTTGTTTCATTTAGATCAGTATAGACATTCATTATATTCTCTCCTCCTAGCTTACTGACCTTCTGCAGTCTTATAGCCAAAGTCCTTGCCAGCCACTTAAGAAAATGCTAAGCATTGTGACACCTCTGTTGCAAAGAATGATTTTCTAAAAATCATTTTAATTCAGACCCATTCATTTTCTGTATGTTTCTGTAAAAGAAGATGGATCTCTCTTGTGGTTGAGCTGTTGACTGGTAAGAGGACAAAGCTGGGGCTCAGGTATACTGGACAAACCAGTTTGCATTCCTGTCTGTCACTGTGTCCACTTCAGAGCAGGGAAGCATTAAAAGGGGTTGGCTCGGGCCCAGATGCTCTAAAGGCATTACCAGCTTGGCAGAGAGGCTTGTCTCTGGCCTTGATGTCCTCCCCAGTAGCTCTAGGATTTGTTCACAGCCACGGAGAGGAAATCTCAGGAGAGGCATGAAAGCACAGAGAGGTGGGGAGACAAGTCCTGGGACTGGTTTCTCAGGAGCCTGTTCTCTGTCAAACCCAGATGTGATGGGCTTAACGCAGGTTGATGGCAGACCAGGAATAAGGGGTCAGTACAATACACTTCCCCCTAGGAGAGGGGTCTGCCAAGGAAACTTCTAAAGGAGTGCAGAGAGGTATAAAGTGAGCTAGAATGGAAATCTGTGGAAGGAAAACTCTTTTCCAGAGAGAAGGCAGGAGGGTCAAGGTGACATATTGGAGGGTTGAGGACTCCTTAAAATATATACAAACTAAAGACTCAAGGTAATAGCAGGCTAGACAGAGTGTTAAAGAAAAAAAAAGACCCTAGAGTCTGCAGATCTTGATTAGTTTCCCACTAGCTGCTGGTTCTTGGATAAATATTTTATCAAATTTGAGTCTCTGTTTCCTTGTATGTGAGGAAGTGTAATGTAGTGTAGTATGTTTTGTGTGTCTGACCCTTTAAAGGATCCGTAGATGCTAGCTGATAGGCCCTTTGGGAATGCTCAGTTGTTAGAATTGCTAGAACCTATGATCTCTTGGACTTCTGGGAACAAGATGGGATGCAAAAAGCCAGCAGAGGCTGAGAGAGAGGAGTAGGATCCAGGTGACAGAAGAGTCCAGTCAGGTCAGAGAGTAGGATCACAGAAGACAGTTGGTGCAGGAAGAAAGAAGAAAGTAGAGCAAGAGAAGAGAAGATGGTTCAGAAAAGAGACTGAGGAGAGTAAAATAGGAGACAGTTGAGCCAGAGAAGATACTGTTAGGATACAGTTAGGAGAAGAACCAACAAAGAACCCACAAGTATCAAAAAAAAAAAAAAAGAAAAGAAAAGAAACACTACAATTGGCACCCAACACTCAACTGTCTCCCATTTTCACTCTGCTCAGTCTCTTTTCCAAATCAACGTAGGTTTTGGGTCACATGACCCAGCATGCCTAATCTTTTTATAATTAAATATCTGAGCAGTTCTATGAGGTTCCTCTAAAGCTTAATAGGAAAGAATGCTGCATGGCATGGGGCTCGTTTGATTAGAACTGCTTTTGAATGTCTTAGCATTGCCCCTTTAGGGTAAGCAAAGCTTAGAAATAAAACGGACATTTCTTTCTCTTATAATAGTCTTGTATCACATCCCACATCCCCACTATAACATTCAGAGAAACAGACAGAAATGCTCTTTCCCTCACCCCGTTAGGTTGAGCAGCTTCTATCCCCATCCCCATGGCCATCAATGCACAGCTGTTTTTGTTTTTGTTTTTGTTTTTGTTTTTTGAAGGCCTGTTGACAAGCTGAGTTTGTGAAGCTGTCTATTGCTTAATATACACCCACGTCCACTGGTGCCAAAGAGAATGAAAACTTTGATTTTTTTTTCTTTTGGTCAAATTTGGGATGCTACCAGTTTACCACTATACTCCCTCCTTTGTGCCTCCCCTCCCTCCCCATCCCCCTCCCTCCCGTATAGCTTAGAATCCTGTTTGCTTGGGAAAGGAAGATTTTAGCTCACTATTCTCCATTTTGGTGAGCATGATTTTTTTATTCCAAGCACCGCTCTTGAGCAGTTGGCTGCTGTTCAGATTGTAGATCTGGTTCGATTTTGAGTAACATTAACTAGATGGATCAAATTTGCCATAAACAGGCTGATTATCACCCCTAGAACCCTTGTAAATGTAGAAGAAGAGAACCAACTGCACAGAGTTGTCCCCTGCGCTCCCTGCATGCATGTACATATGTGCACACATATATACACAATAATAAAAAAAAATATGCCATGTTCAGTGGACCTAAAGATTAAGAGATTCTATATAGAAACGTCAATCAAGTTGGCTAGTATTGCTGAAGCCTATTGGATGGTTAATAGATGATTCTTCATTGTCTATTGTTTAGAAACACAAAATAAATGCTCATTCATCTACCAAGACCCCCCACAACAGAGATTCCCAGAAAAGTTAAGGCTGTAGCTATGATCAGTACAAAGAAGCAGTTCAGTTGACAAACTGGTAGAGAATGAAATACACTCTTTGGAAATATCAAAGAACTGCCTTTTGGAAACATTGTACAAAATTATTCCTTAATTGGAAAGGGTTAATTTGGGCATTAGAAAAAAATTTTTTTTGATATACAAGTTTAAAATTGATAAAGACCACAAAAGTACTACTACGATGATAAGCACCCTTTATCCCCACCCCCACCCCCAAAGAGAAGAAGCTGAGACTTAGCGCAGTTGAGAAGAGTCCTGAGAAACACAGGTGGCGAAAAGCAGAACTGAAGCTCCGTCTAGGGTTCATGACTCCCAGCCGGGTCCCCTTTCACTTTCCCAGTCAGTTTCTTCTAAACAGAATGTCCCCTAGTACAGATGGAAGATGTGACTGTCAAGTGGGGACATCAAGCCTTTCAGCTGCCCTCAGCATCTCCCAGCAGCCTCTCTGGGCCAAGACCTCCTTTGTCTCTGGAAGTTGTCTCCAGGATCCCAGACTGAATCGCTAAGCCATCTGAATGTTGCTTGCCTGCCTCTGTCTGCATGTGTGCTCCCAGGCAACGCTCACATGGAGATCCTCTTATTCCTGGTTGCATTTATTGTTTGGGGACACTACCTGGCAGAGCCAAGGCTCAATAAATATTTGTGAAATCAATGACTTAAAAACTGAAGGTGGCACTAATGGATGAATAAAAAGGAGTCCTGGGATTCGGCCATTCACATCACAAGGTTGGGTTAAAGCATTTCTCTATGTGAAAATGTAGAAAGACTGGGGAAAGAATGACAAATGAAACTACTGTCACGGGGAAGACATTAGGGTGGAGACACAGGAGGGGGTTGCTATATACACGTGTGATGGACAGGAATTCAATAGGAATACACCTAATACCCATCACTTCTTGCTTAGTCCAAGGCATTACTTGCAATCATTACTCCATCCAGAATCCCTTTCTTACCTTCAAAACTCAAATACAAGTACAAAAGAGGTTATGACAATATAACCTCTCTGGGTGTTTATTAAAAATCCCAGAGAAGCACTATGCCTTCTACCATATTTAATTTCTCCGCACAACTGGGAGGTGTCAGACGGCATTATTTTCATTGCTATGGAGAAAGCTGAAATCCAGCTTCCTAAACATGTGCTGTGGCCATCCGGCAGACAGATTTCTTCTCCAGTTCATTTGGACTAATGCTAAAATTCATACCAATATTTTTATGCTTTCTCTGTAGGGAAAACTAAGCTTTTCTTCTGTTTGTTAAAACTAATGCTAATAATGTGTGCATGTATGCGTGCACGCATGTGCATGAACACACACACACACACACACACACACACACACACACAATTATCTAGGCTAGTATTTTAATGTAGTCCCCATTTACTAATATGGGCATGCACCATTGCAAACCTATCTTGCCATCTAAAATGCTTCGGCATTATCTACAACTGTCAAATAACCAAG
The DNA here is from genome assembly GCA_902729485.2 of Mus minutoides. NCBI lineage: Eukaryota > Metazoa > Chordata > Mammalia > Rodentia > Muridae > Mus > Mus minutoides. Next base: position 161,788 of record LR749880.1, on the reverse strand, counting down.
CTCTTTTGAAAAGTTCCCTTAGAGTAAGAGAGGGGAGAAATGTTAGGATGGGAGAGCCGCATAAGCATTCTTAAACGAATTCCATGATGACATCAGTACCCTTCCTCAGTTTATATTCTCTACCTGCAATGAAACTGTATGTCTCTACCAAGGAGATAAACAGAAGGGGGAACATTAGAAACAGATGCTGCCTGTGGCTGCCTTTTCATAATACTTCAGGGAGTTGTTCTCTTGATCCTTTACACTGACTGACATTATCTGTGAGCAATGTCTACCCTCACCATAATTCCATACAAACAAGCTGTTACTTCCAATGTCAAGTCCGATGGTGATTTTATCACCATCAACTCCCCTCTTTCCTCAAACCATGAAGTAAATGAAGGATGCTATCTATAAAAGGGAAGAGGGTGGACAGAGCTGGAAACAGCTTTTTCCTGAAGATTTTTTTTTCAAGATCAAAATCAGAAGCCAACCTTTCAAAGAACGGCTCTGAATTTAATTTCCTTCCCTTTGTTCTTAGTTTTAATCCCCCCCCCCCTACAACTGCACTTAAGTCCCCAGTGTTCTCCTTTCCCATCCAATGCCAACAATTTGCACTTCTGTCATCCTTTTCATCTGGGAACCACAAGGCCATCTGAAACTTCTCTGATCACCTTCAGAGGAGTGCCCCCTCCGCCAGGTGAGTCCTTTGATAGCCTTCTTTTCAGAATGCATAGCAAGCATAGATTCCTCCATAGGAGCAATGCCTCCTGGATCACAGGTTTAGGTGATTTCAAAGGGCGGCTGGACTTGGGTGGATGTCGATGTTCTCATGGGGTAGCAGGTATATGACAGAAAGAGTTAACGATCATGTGAGCCTGCATCGACACCCTGGCTATACCTCAACACTTTTGACTTGAACAGGATGCCTTGTTGGGGAAGTTCAATCAGTTATGTTCCTCAGGAAACAGGGGCTTGGGTTTGGATAAGAACTAGGCAGCCAGGCTGCCTAGTGTCTCTGGCTTGAAAGGGCTCTGCTGTTTTAAAGGTAGGTGGTTGATATCTAGAACTCATTGAAGAAGAAGGAAGGAAGGAAGGAAGGAAGGAAGGAAGGAAGGAAGGAAGGAAGGAAGGAAGGGAGGGAGGAGAGACTCTGAGATGATCTCATTTGATTATTTCCTTAGTAAAGCTTAGGGATAGGGTGAACAAATAAAACCCAAAAGAGAGTCTGCTCACTACAGTTCAAGTTCATTTCCAGACGGTCCCTGATAAAATCGAAAATATGCCACAGACTCCCTGGAATGAGAAGATCTAAGACCCGTGTTGCAAAGGAGATAGAGAATGATTCTGAATACCCGAAACCCATTTTCACTTGACAGGTGTGTGATCAATGGTGTGCTGTCCCCTGACGTCAGCTACCTTGACAAGTAGGACCAGTTTTAGTGACAAAGCAGGCATGTGATTTATCACCTGTTCAGGTTGTGCGAGCATAGCCCTGTGTATCCTATTGGCAAAAGTACAGTGGATCAGAGATTAAAGAGTAAGTTTGAAGAAGTAGCAGGTGTTGTGCTCTCATAGTCCCAAAAAAAAGAAAAAAGAAAGAAAATAAAGGGAAGGAAGGAAGGAAGGAAGGAAGGAAGGAAGGAAGGAAGGAAGGAGGAAAGAAGGAAAGGAGAAAGGAAGAAGATAAGGAGGAAGGAGAGAGGGAATGAGGGAAGAAGGAGGGAGGAAGGAAAGAGGAAGGAAGGAAGGAAGGAAGGAAGGAAGGAAGGAAGGAAGGAAGGAAGGAAGGAAACCAGAACCCCATTGGAGGGCTAAAGTGAGTAAAAGAAAAACTTGCCCTGCCTCCTTCACCTTGAAAGTCTGCTTTGTTTGTCTTTAAAGAGAAAATGTGTTTGTTCCCAAGGCACCGGTGACTTCTGTTATCTCTAACTGCATCTTGCCCATCCTTGGCAAAGATCTTTGGTTAAGGTCATGAGCCACTAGCTGGATAGAAAATAACTTCTAAGAACCATGACTCCCACCATCCACTCCTGCTTTCAGATTACTGTCCCCATCCCAATCACACTGAGCAAGAACATTCAGGGTCAGAAATGTGGTGAGAGCACAGGGAGCCCCACAGCCCCTTCCTCTCTCCAGCCCAACATCTCTCCATGTCAGAGAACCAATCTTGTTTTATGTCAGTTGTCATAAGGAAACAAAATTAAAAGGAAGGAAAAGGGGGTGGGGGACTCAAATATGTTCTGGTAACAGAATATAGATATGCTGTAATAAACCTATAAACAGAAGACTTCTAGATGACAGTTTTGATGGTGAAAACTTAGAATCAGGCTGCTTTATTGGTTTGGCCTCTGGTAAGGGCAGAAACTGGTGATGGCTAGATCACATGTTGGATTGAGTGGTCACACCTTGAGCCAAGAAGAGAGAAAGAATGAAATGTCAGGTCCCATAATTCTCTTTAACAGTGGCTTTATCTAAGAAAGCCTTCAATCTAAGAGCTTCCTACTAGGCTCCTCTGTCAGAGGTCCACAGCACCAGCTAGTTCTGCCATCCCAGGGTCTACACCTCTCCATATGAACCAGGGACACAACATCAAGTCACAGCCATGTGAAAGACCCATGGCCCAAAGCATGTTCATTCACAGACAACTATTTAGACACACATTGAACATCTGACCTCTTCCAACTACCTCCATGTTGTTTTTCAGCTCTCCCCAGTACCATCTCTGCTTTCATGGCAAATACAGGCTGAATATTTTTGTCTCTTTAACTTGAATAGAAATATTATGATGGAGCCATCAAAATCGGGTAATATTTAAAGAATTCAAGCACAGAAAAACAAATGCTATATGATTTCCCACATAGCATGTGCTACCTAAAGTAAGTGTTTTCTTTGGACTTGAAGATGATTTAGTGGGTAAGAGGGATTGCTACACAAACAGGAGAGCCTGAGTTCAAATCCCCGGGACCCACATAATCAGACCATTGTTGCATGACCTGTAACCTCCGTGTTGTAGGAGGATGGACAAAGATGAATGCTAGGACTTTCTGGCCACCAGCCTGACTTCAGGTTTGGTGAGCAATCCTATTCTAAAGAAATAAGGCAAAGAGTACTAGAGCAAGATGGCAGACATCTTCTGCCAGGACATGCAGGCACATGTACTTACACATATACATCACACACTTAAACAAACAAATGAAAATTTAGATAAAAATGTTGAAGTTATACGCAAAAAAGCAGGAGGTAGAATGGTATCCCACAGACTAGCAGTCAGAGTGTTTGAGCACAGAGGATATCTGATGGTTAAAGGAGACCTTTATAATCATATATCATATTCTCAATGCTTGTTAAGAAATTAGACTTAAGAATTTTCATCCTAAGAAAAGAATGATGTATGAGGTTCTCTGGGTGTGTTACTGAAGTCAGATTTTCTCTTAAATAGTATATGCTTGATTCAAATCATCATGCTTTACATGATAAAATTTTATAATATATAATATATATTATTTGATGTATACTGTATAATATTTAATATAAAATATAGATTATTTAATAGGGAATATTTAATATAGAATATAATATATTTAATATAATCTATAATATAACTTTTAAATAAGAATTTATAGTTAGACAGTCTTCAACTCATCGAATCAGCATTGTGAGTCTCCACTCCGTACCCCATGTCCTAGAGTCACCCCTCTTCACACCTTTCAAATGGTCCCCTAAACCCACACTCATCCCACACAATAGCTTACTCATAGACATTACATCAACAACACATACAGACTTTTAAGTCTTACTCAGATGTAATCTTCAGTCTCTAGGGTTGCATAAGACAAAGTAGATGTATTAAGTACACATCGAGTAGTGGACAAAGATCTATGTAAAGATTTTGATGTCTGAGAGAAGAATAGAGCACATACAGTTGAGCAGTGAGCAGAAAGCAGGTCTTCTGGTCCCTGGAAGGAACACTCCAGAAGGAAGAGAGAGCACTGTCCCGCAGAGTCATCTGAACCCACTCTGAGCATCCTTCAGGATTCAACTGTGGACTACCAGTGGAACAGCAGGCATTCACAAGTGATTGGTATCAACGTTTTCAACGTGGGCTAAGGAAATGAACACAAATTTCCAATTCCATTATATTGAAGAGATATTTTGGAAATATTTAGTAAAAGTCAATTGTTCTCACCAGGGTTTGCCTGGGTCACCTTTCTTGTAGGTAACTCTCCTGGTGGATAAAGAGAATGATATAGAAACCACTGAATGGAACTTGATACTAGTCTATTCTGAAGCAAAGGGAACACAGAAAAGCAAAAGCAAGAATATCCTTGGAGAAGTTATCTTGGTGCAAATCAGGGGAAACGGAAAGTAGATTCCTAGCATCCTTCCTCATGACAACATCAGCCTTGTCCTAGTCAGTGGCTTACCCAACTCTTGATAGAGATTTAGAAAGCACATTGACCGGATAACATCTGTGTTGCCTGGAACACGGTGTGAATTGAGAGAAATCCTCCGAGCACACTCAGCAACAGAGCTGAGACCAATCAACGCCTCTAGAAGATGACAATAATGAAATATTAAGATATGTTTCTTCTCCAAAAATAACAGCTTGGAGGAATGTGTGGGTTCCCACACAATCTGAACTGACAGTGTGACCTGAAATATTTCAGAAGAAATGAGGGCAAGAATGACTCTCTTTTTCTGCACGCTGGCGGATCACATTTGAAGGCACCGCTCTGGGCTCTCCTGAGAACTGGCCTTTGAATTGGGAAAGAGGTAAAACAGAGCGTACTCCAAGGCTTTGCAACCATACCAGATGGGAAACAGAGGAAAGCTCTGAGATCAACTGTCCGGCAAGGGATGGCTCAAGGGCCAAAGGCAATCACCTTCCATATCAGAAGGGCTGCCACAAGAAGACAGCAGGTGTCAGTTTTGTGGGTGCAGTGGTGTTTCAGTACTGGCAAGCGATTAAACTAATCACACCCACGATTTAAAACTCACCTATTGCTGCGTTGTAGATGGGGATCTTTTAATGGGAGGTTTGCCTGGATACATGTCCAGTGGGTGTTGTAAGTTCTCCTTTAGAAGTGTGCTGTTGCCATAAGGGCAGAGTATAAAAATGGTCTAAGGGTCCCCTCCTCTCTCTCTCCACATATATAAAATCAATATGAGAGCTATAACGTCATTTTTCTGAATGGCAGAATCCAGGGCTTCTCTTTGAGAAGGTCAGTTCCTTATGTCCACAAAATAGCATCCTAAACAAAACCCAGCAAGCATCTAAAAGAGGCTCAGGCACACCAGCAGGGGAAGAGGTAGAAAACGCAGTTTATTTTTTTCTGTCCTTGGTTAGATGTACTTCATAAAGCATAGAGGTCTTTTTGATGCAAGAAAAGCTGTGAATTCTCCCTGCCCCATTCACTCAAAAAAAAAAAAAAAAAAAAAAAAAAAAAAAAAAAAAAAAAAAAAAAAGCCAAAATAACTCGAGTCCTTCATGTAAGAAATGATTTTGAATAAGTTAACACCAACTTCGCCAATCCTTTGCCAACTCTCCAATGCACCTGGACTCACTGTCTTCATTGCTCTCAAACAGTGTGCTACCCAGGGGCTGAGGGTGGAGCTCAGAGACCCAAGTCTGGCATGAGACAAGCCCCGCATTCCATCTTCAGTACTGTAAACCAAACCTAACCAACAGATAGATAGATACCTGGGGCCCACTTTTTCAATGGTGAGTTAGACTATTTTTACTTTTAAGGTGGAGAAAGGCTATGCAGAACTAGTGTTTTTCTCAGATATATAAAGAGAAGCAGCCCTTCAACTGAAGAGGTCCAGGAGGTAACGAGGAGGAGGAGCTGACGCAGGACAAGGTGGTCCAGGCTGACCAAAGAGCGTGAAACCTTAGCTTCACTTAGAGAAACTGGTTTCTGCCAGATCTGGCTGTTAACGATCTCCAACACTCAACCTACTTGGCATGGCATAGGAAACATGGCAGGACCAAAAAGTGTTCAACTGGGAAAAGACCTTTTTAAAAAAGATATAAAGATGTAGATTCTGATAGCTTGGTTGGTTACTCAAATGGCCATCAGGAAGAAAGCCACGAAAGGAAACAACGCTTCACCTCTGGGTTCCCTCCCAAAATGTTTCCCCCTCACAGCCAAGGCAAACTGAAACTTTTGATTCCCAGGTCTCCGAGTGTGTTCTTTTCTCTTGATATTAATAACTCCACTTTGCATCGCACGTCTTGGTTTAAAAATGTTTTAGCATCCGTTCGTTTAGGTATTTATAGTTAGGATTTCACACTCGGGCAGAGGTATGCAAGATTCCGTTTGGCTGGGTGTGCAGGCGTGGAGCGCGTTCCTTAACTTGGCTGCATCAGGACCGAGTTGGGGGGGGGGGTAGAGGAGATGCCATTTTAAAAGATTTTTGTTTAAATCATGTATGGATTTCTTTGTGTCTGTTCGGAGGCATGCTCGTGCAGATTCAGGTATCTGCAGAGGCCTGAGGGTCTTGGGAACCCCTGGGGCTACAGTTACAGGTAGCTATGGGCCATCTGAAGCAGGTATTGGAAATTGAGCTCTAATCCTCTTGAAGAGCAACGTGGGCTATTAACTGCTGAACCATCTCTCTAGCTTCAAAGACCAATTTCCAATACATTGAATCCTTAAGCTGCTTTCAAGAAGGGGTATCACCTCAAGGAAAGTTTATTTAATTATTTATTTGGAGGAACACACCTCCACCCCACCAGACCTCCCCACTCCCTGGGGCCTCAAGTCTCTTGAGGGTTAGGTGTGTCTTCTCTGAATCCAGACCGGGTATTCCTCTTTCCGTTTATGTGTTGAGAGCCTATCAGCTGGTGTATGCTGCCTGGTTGTTGGCTCAGTGTGTGAGAGAACTTTGGGGGTCCAGGTTAATTGAGACTGCTGGTTTTCCTATAGGGAATACCAGCTGTTCTTACAGAGAACCTAGGTTTAGCTCCCAGCAGCTACCTGGCAGTTAACAACAGACTGTAACTCCAGTTCCAGAGGATCCAATAGCATCTTTTGGCTCCCTTGGGCATCACACTCATGTGATACACTTACTTTTTTTGGGGGGGGGGTTCGAGACATGGTTTGTCTGTATAGCCCTAGATGTCCTGGAACTCACTCTATAGACCAGCCTGGCCTTGAACTCAGAAATCCACCTTCCTCTGCCTCCCAAGTACAGGGGTTAAAGATGTGTGCCACCACTGCCAGGCATGTGACACACTTACATGAATATAGGCAAAATACCTGTTACACATAATATATAAATGAATGAATGAGTGGATGGATGGATGGATGGATGGATGGATGGATGGATGGATGGATGGATGGATGGATATCCGTTAACACCTATGGTAGACTTAACAAGTATAGTATGTGACAAGTATGCACAGAGTCATAGGGTCCATATCTAGCACCAGAAAACAACAATTAAAATGATCAGAGAAGAGACTTGACTCATAGTTCCTCTGTTGATGTAGTTTTGTTTCTCTAACTTGAGCTTTGGACCCTTGATCCTTCAGAAAGATTAGATTTTTTTACCTTCTTTTTAACTCACAGGTCATTTGATACCATCCAGCTGATTAAGGTCTGAACTAGCTGATTTAGCCAACCATATTATGGGAGCTCTGTTGAAATATTTACATAGCGGTGAAATAACCATCCCCAAATCAAACAGCTTCACCCATGCATGGCAACAGTGCATTTTCAGGACTTGACACAGTTTTTAAAAATACCAAAATACAAGAGGGCTTGATAGTATACATCTGTAATTTCTGTGGTAGGGAGGCGAAGGCAAGGGAATCACATGGCATTTGAGGACAGCCTGGGAAAGAGACATAGTAAGTTTCAGATGGGCATAAACTACATAGCAAGTCTCTGACTTAAGGAGAGAATGAGACAGAAACCAAGACACACATAAAAGTGTGTATGTGTGTGTGTGTGTGTGTGTGTGTGTGTGTGTACAAAACGTGTGTATATATGTATTTAGCACTTACGTGGTCAGCTCTCTGTATCCATATATTCTGAATCCATAAATTCAACCAACCATAGACAAAGAACATTTGAAAAAAATTTCTATAGAATAACAATTTTATTTAGTCATTTCCCCAGGTAAATCTGCATAACAACTGCTTACATGGGCTTGTGTTTGGTGCCATGAGTCACCTAAAATGAGTTTGATTTGATTTGATTTAGGGTTATGCACAAGTAGCATGAAAATATTATGTGATTTTATGGGAGGGGTATGCGTCTGAGCATCTGTAGGCTTGGGTCTGCTCTATAAACCTGGAACCAGCTCCTTTCTGGATATCATGAAATGACTATGTGCACATAATTATTTATATGTGTCTAAGGGTCTAACATTCTTAAAACGCTTAGCATAGAATACACTTTGAACTTGGAAATAACCCATCTTTGTTGAAAATTTTTCTGTTCTTCACTAGACAATTCTGACATTCTGTTGCCCCTTTACCCCTCACCCCCAACTTTCACCTTCACCCCATACACAGGGAAGATAGGTGGGGTCAGTATCAAGGTGACAGGAAGTTCCTTTTATAGGCAACTGACACAGCATTCCATTGTGAACCTAGTACCAGCAGTCAGAAATACCAGTATTAGGCAATAGTCAACAATTCAAAAGCTTTTCTAGAAACTGCTATATTTCCACCCTCTAGGCACCTTCTCAACATTCAGCTTAAGATTATATTTCAAGGCAAGAGTTTGACCATTAAGCAAATTTATCTTCATCCCACGTAGCAGCAAGAGCCATTTAACTGAACATTAGACTCGGTGTCTCTTTTAAAGGCACTGGCTCCTCTCAGCAAAAATAGAATCCAGGGAGTGACAGCAGAGCCTCCTGCCGACTGAGCCATCTTTGCAAATAGTTGTTCTATTTTCAAAAGAAGAATATATTTTTTCAATCATGTTTAGACATTGTGTAGCTTAAAGACACGCACACAGAGATTAATTGTCGTGCTGTGACCATTAGCAAAGCAGGCCCAAGATAAATGGTAGGCTCAGAACATCTTTCCCATGCCACACGCAGAATTTTATTTTCTGTACTGCTCTTTGATGGTCTCAAGGGTTCACTGTATTTATATAAAGATTCTTTGCCTCTCCAAAGCTTGGAATGTTTTTGTTTAACACGTCATCTTCAAAGACTCCAGTGTGAAAAGAAGAATTCATTTTTTAAAAACCTGTTATCTACATTTCAGACTTAATTATTGGAGAAAGGGAACTTTTTATAGCCAATCTGTGTAGATCAGTGGTTCCCAAGAGGGGGAGTTTTAGTTCCCTAGAGGCCATTTGGAAAAGTCTAAAGATACATGGGGTCACAGCTAGTATCTAGTGGGCAGAAGCTAGGAGCTCTTTAAAGTGTCTACAGTATCCAGGACAGACCCACAGCAAAACAAACAAACAAAACAAACAAAAAAAACCCAAAACCAAAAAAACTAAACTATGCAGGCTAAGTATCAATCGGACCATGATTAACCCTACTGTAGAAATTTTGCTTGCATGCACATCACAATGGAACTTTGTTCCATCCAATGGAGAATTAGCTCATGATAAAACACAACAAGTGTAGTTGTCCTAAGAAACTGTCCCAGATGTCACATGTTGCCATGAGTGAACACATCCTCCATTTCTCTACATATCTAGTCAGAGAGAAGACTGCCATGCTGGGAGTGAGACTCAATTCATAGCAGTTGAGACTTCTATAGCTCAATACCTTAGAGGGAACTGGTGTTTTTCTTGTTAGTCATGGCAACCATCCCAACTGTCCATGGAGATGATACAAGGAACTCTGCCTTCTGCTGATATTCAAGGGGAAAAACCCCTGATATGCAGCATGGCCTTGGGGAACTCCCTGGCTCAATGACATTATGATTTGTGGTTCTGGATGGCCAGTCCCATTCTAAGACAGGGTCCTGTTCTGTCTACATATGAATCTAGGTTGTTTTTTGAAAGCCACATCCACGATTTTCAATCCCATCTTTCCCATACACCAACAGAGAGGATTTAATCAAGGGTTGAGGAACCCCTAAATCCTTTTGTTGCTTATGCTCCTATGCTTATCCTGTTTTCAAGGCTTCTAGACCCCTCTCACCCTTTGGTCACCATAAAAGACATCCTTTGCTTGTGGTAGAGCTTAGGAAGAGACCCATAGAGGTGGAATCAATTCAACAACCCTTTACTCTTTCTTCTATAATACAGAAAACTTGCTAAGACAAACTCATGTGTGTGAATGTTTGCCTCATGGAAAGTGAGTGGCACTATTAAAGGTACGGCCTTGTTGGAGTAGGTATGACCTTGTTGGAGTAGGTACAACCTTGTTGGAGGAAGTGTGTCACTGTGGGGGCCAGCTTTGAGTCTCATATGCTCAAGCTAGGCCTCGTGGGGGCAGTCTCCTTCTGCTGCCTGTGAATCAAGATGGAGGACTCCCAGCTCCACTCCAGTACCACATCTGCCTGCATCTTGCTTTGTCTCCCTCCATGCTGATAATAGACTAAGTCTCCAAAACTGTAAGCCAGCCCCAATGAAATGTTTTCCTTTATATGAGTTGCCATGATCATGGTGCCTCTTCACAGTTAGAGCCCTAACTAGACAACGGGGGTCATGTGAGTTAGGAATAATGACTTTATCTTAAAAAATATTTTGTCAGTGTTAAGCATGTCCATGGGGCCCCCCCCAGGACCCAAACTGATTAAATGTCAGAATTCTGGAGAATAAATAGAAAACTCTAAAAAGTGACCAAGGACAGCCTCACACTCACTGCGGAGACAGAAGGACTCACAGCACTGAAGTGTCGTCGGACGGAATGCACATTGGTGTCAGATATTCTTTTAACAACAAAAGATATCCGAAGGTAAGATGGCAACGTCTACAGAGCTCAGAAGAAAAATGAAGTTAGACCTAGAATTACATATCCAATCTCTAATCTGTGATGAACAAAGGTAAGATAAAAAACATTCCCTGATAAACAATAACATAAAGAATACACCACTCACAAATCACATGTAGTAATGTTACCTGAAGGACTTGCTCTAGAAATCTATAAAGTTTTACTTCTTTGTTTTGTTTTGTTTTGTTTTGTTCGTTTGAGACTGGGTCTCATGTAGTCTAATTTGCCCTCAAACTCAACATGTAGTTGAGGATAACCTAGAACTGCTGATTATCCTGCCTTTATCTCTCAAGTGCTAGGATAATAGGCACATAGCACCATGGCCAGTTTTATGATGAACTGGCATAAGACAAGAGCATGGGGCGTGGCGACATGCAGTAATGGAGCGTGATCAGAAAGGGATGGGCAAGTCAGGATACAGACTGTAGGATTAAACAGACTTAACCAGATGCCCTGTCTGGAGCAGCAGCAGTTAACACGGGATCACATTACTCTCCAACAGATTCCTGCGCGAGCGAGATCTATCAAGTCATAATAGTTATACAGTGTTTTAGAATAATATCTGAAGACAAAGCATGGGAGGCCTAATTAAAGCGTGCTCGTTGAATTTAAACGTTATAAATCTTAGCAATAAAAGATAATTAGACCAAGCTGAACAGGGAAGCAGAGAGGATCAGAGAGTGGAGATAAATACGTAAGTTTAAGTCTTAATTTTTCCATAATAGAAAGCAAAGAGGTACTGTCTAAAACAGATAATGCAAGAATACAGAAGGATGGGACTTGGGACAGCTGCTCTGTGTTACTCTTTTGACATTTTCCTGGAGGCCTCAGGTGATGAGGTTGGATAAGACAAATAAGTTATAAGCACAGAATTGGAAAGGAGGCAGAGAGAGGATTCCTATTTGTAGATAACACATTCCCACAATAGCAGGACCACAGAGAATCTTCTCAGAAACTGTTGCAGATTGTAAATGAGCCCTGCATGTGAGTAGGGCCTGACAGAAATTGATAGCCTTAATAAATTAGAAGGAAAGATAACATTTGCAGAAACAGCAGAAGGTAAATTACCAAGAAGAAACTTACACGGAAAATGCAGAAAGCCTTTCTGAGAATAACTTGACATCCATCATCCGTGATAGAACCAAAGTGAAAGCCAGCAAGCGGAGAGAACCGAGAGCCCAAAGGTGTCTGCGTGGGTGAGCATGTGATATGTCCCTCCATGGGTCATGTGTCTGCAGCTATCCACATTGTGAAACCTTCATGGGGTGGGGCTCGGCTGGCAGAAGTGAGTGCTGAGGGGCACCTGTGGGACACATCTTGAAGAGTCTATCTCCCACAGCAGAAGAAAAGCTGCTGGCTCTGCTGCCACTGTATGTATGACCAAAAGCCTCACTGCCAGATCTCAGTCACACAGTTGGAGTCACTCCAGCTGCTGTGTCTTCCTGGTAATGTCGGACTGAAACATTCAGAAACCATGAGCCAAGACCCATCCTTCTTCTGCTAAGCCGTTTCTTTTGTTGTCCCAGCCTCGGGAAGAGGGAACAGTGTGCAAATGTAACACATTCCAAATTGGCACGTGAGCTAGCAGGAGGAAGAAGGATTCCAACTCATATGGGAAATTAAAATGCTGTATAGAATTGCAACAGTTAGCAGAATGGGTTGCCACGTTCTGGGCACAGACAGAGGAAAGAGGAGTGACAGCAACCCCCACATAGTCCAAGCTGGCTTCAATGAGCAGGTTGCAGAGATGGCTCCAATGTGGTGCTTCTCTTTGTACATATTGTGTAATGATGATATGATTCATCAGTGTATCTGTCCACTTAAATTTTCATCTTTATTTCTCATGAAGATACCAGGAACCTTTCCATCTAGATATCTTGCGTATGTACAATAGATGCATTGGGAAAATTTTCAAGCAAATATTTTGGAGATAGCCAAGTAGCCAATTGAAATGAGATGAAGGAAGCTCTTTGTCTCTTAAAGTCTTGTGTAAACTCCAAAAGCTATTCAGGAGAGAAGCTTGTGGGCCTTTTTTACTAAGTCAGGAGAACACTGGCAGAAAGCAGTGATGTTGTCCTTTGCAGCCCTGGGACCCAGGAGCCTTTGCTAACTGTGACCCAAAATCCAGATGCCGAAAAGAAAAGAAAAGAAAAGAAAAGAAAAGAAAAGAAAAGAAAAGAAAAGAAAAGGTGAATCTTTCCAACGTTGTAAAATCATTATTATTTTTTTAAGGACAGGTTCTATAAGTAAAGTCACCGGACAGATGACACCTGGGAAAATATTTCTAGCTAGTTTCACAGAATATCAGCTCATCTCCCAAGTGCTCAGGCTGTTTGTAGGTAGTAGTCAGAAAATGGTCAGTTGTTTGTAGAAAAATGGGGAAAGGACATTAGCACAAACCTCCTGAGGAACAAACTAGCTTTTAAATATGAAAAGCTGCTGGGCTTTACCTGTCAAAGAAGAAAACCAAATACAAATGGCCCTGTGATGTCAGTTTTAAGCTTGCAGCTTAGCCAAACCTAAAAGCCCACATTAAATCTGTTAGAGGACAGAGTTGACTCATAGCCAGAGACCTGTTAATTCCAAGTCTCCTAGGGAAAGAAATTCACTAATACTTACCAAAATTAAAAACATGTTCACTTCGGTGGCACATATACAAAAACCAGAACAACATAGAAAAGATTAGCATGTCCCTGTGCAAGAATGACCTGTCAATTGAGCCAAGAAGTGTTTTGTATTTGGAAACATGCATTTATCCGCTACCCTAGTAATTCATTTGGGGGGATTCTATGCTACATGTATGCCATACATGCACAATCATGTATTAGCACATTTTTATAATGACTTTGATAGCAAAAAATTATGACATCATCCAACAGTGCCATCCACTTAAATAAATTATAATGCAGCCACTCAGTAGACGACTATACAGCTACATCAAGAGAAAGACATGGAGAAAAGAAGAAGCTCTTTGTATATGAATGTGGAACTATCCAGAAATACTTTAATGTATATTAACCTATTATGACATTCTGATATAAAATGAAGAAATATCTTTTTTGTTGTTGTTGTTGTTTTGTTTTTCGAGACAGGGTTTCTCTGTATAGCTCTAGCTGTCCTGGAACTCGCTTTGTAGACCAGGCTGGCCTCGAACTCAGAAATGCCTGCCTCTGCCTCCCAAGTGCTGGGATTAAAGGCGTGTGCCACCACGCCCGGCTTCAAGAAATACCTTTATAATTTAGTTTTGCTCTATCTGCATGAAGAATCACTATGAGCACAAAGATACCCACAAAATGGCTATCTATGCACAGAAGTCTATGTAATACATAAAAAAACTAATAAAATTGGCTACTGATATTCCTCAAAAATGAAAGTACTTCTATTTCTAGGCATTTAAACAAAACAATGGGAAGCAAGAACTCAAATGAATATTTCTATGCTGATGTTCATAACATTCTACACAATAACTCAAAGGTAGGAACAGCATGAATGCTCACCAGCAATTGAAAAGATAAATATGACTGTGTTTTTTGTATGTATGACATATGTTTATATCATGTACAAGCATATGTGCATATATATACTTATACATGACTATCATTTGGCCTTGAAAAGTAAAGAAATTCTGACACATATCACGACTTGAGTGAATAATAATAAAGGCACTATACTAAGTGAAATAATAACACATATAAGAAAAATATTTCAGGTTCCATTTATGTAATGCATAAGACAGGCTTCTCCAGAAGAACAGAAGTGATATAATGAATGCAAAGGAGTGTAGCCCCTTGGTTTACTCATTGGCTGGGTAATCCAACAGGGGCTGGCTGCTCACTGCAGATGCTCAAAAACCCAGCATCTCTTTGATCCCTGAGATTGGACTCTTCAGCAGTCCCAATCTGGCACTAAAGATCTGGAGGAGTCCTGGAGAGCTGTTGACCCTTAAGCCGTGTTTGAAGGCCAGAGAAGCTGCGTTCTAGTGGCTGGAAGGATGACAGACAGCACGGTAGCATTGAGAGAAGACACACACTCACCAGTGAGAAGTGAAAGCAGGCAGGCCAAAGCATCCCTGCTTGTCCCTCAAATCCCATCTGGGCCACCACCAAGAAATAGCTTCACAAACCCACCCAGAGGTGTATATCTTAATTGATTTCAGATCCAGTAAAGCAGACAGTCAGGGTCATCCATCATATACAAGGCATCTGGAAGAGTCAAACTCATAGAGAGAGAAAATAAGTTAGAATATACTGGAGGCTGAGAAAGGGGAGTGGAAACTCCTACTAAAGTCTCAGTTGGGATGATGGAGTGATTCTGCAGATGAAATGTGGTGCTGGCGACACAGCTATAGATAGTGTACTTAAAATCATTCCTGCTGTGCTACAAACATAGGTTTTTGTGTCTTTGCTTACAAACAAGGTCTTGTTGGGTAGTCCACACTGGCTTTGAATTGGGGATTCTCCTGGTCAGCCTCCTGAATGCTGAGGTTACTGTCATTGTGTCCAGCACACACACACACACACACACACACATGCACACATGTGTGTGCATGCACATGAGCACACATACACACACACACTCACACACACACACACACACACACATCTGCTGGGCATAATGGTGGTACACACACATATCATACTACCAAATATATACCATAATACCAAAAGAAATTGGCTGGTAATAAAGTCAGGAGTGTAAGTAGAAGACTCAGATCTGGGAGAGACACCACTCAACATATGTCTCCTGAACTATGTAAATATATTATGTAATTACCCAACAAGTCATTTCTGAAGAGCCATCTGGACTTCTCAGATTACTTCTGCAATGTGAGGGTTTTTTTTTTTTCTCAATGCAAATATTGCTTTGCTTTTTTTTTTTTTTTTTTTTTTTTTTTTTAATCCCAGTGCCTTAAAAAGTACCTACATCATTGTAAGACTGAGGAGACAAAGTTCCACAAGCCAGAACATTAAGCAGCCCTGGCTAACTGAAGTAAATCTTCAGTTTCCTTTTGTCAATCCAGAGAGGTGCAGGTTGGAGCATCCACGAGGCTATCTCCATTCTGTTCTTTGAGGGGCTGGTTACTCCACTGACTGCACTTGCCTGAAGATGTAGCCTCCTACACAGGGGAGACGAGACAGACCAGTTCTGACTACCTCACTCTCTGCGATTTATACACTTGCCAAAGCACCCCTGTTCTGTGTGTGATTCGTCTTCACTTCAGCCATTTTTTTTGTTATTTGGATTTGTCTTTTGAGACAGGGACTTGCTAGAGAGCCCAGGTTTGTCTTAAACTTATGGTCATCCTCCTGCTTCAGTCTCTCATGTTCTGGGGTTACAAGTGTGTGATATAAGACCATGCTTTCCACTGACCATTGATACAACAGGCCCTCTTTCATCTGACTTCTTTTGGCCTGTAGTGCTTCTCTGCAGGGGCACTGCAGAAGGAAGAAAAGGGCTTCAGCTCTGCCCCACCTAGTTCAGTCCCCAGCTGACCATCATCTACTTGAATGATTCCATTCCAAAAAAAAGACAGCCCCTGCCAAAGGACCTGGTCCAGTACCATTGACACTTGTCCTTATGCTGCCTAAAGACTTCGACTCATCCATCCAGTTTTATTTTCTAGAAACATAAAAAGAAAATCTAATACCTGTTCAGCATGAAGTAGCTTCAGATATGTTAGAATGACTACATTTTAGATCGCTCTGGGTGCCATCGCCAACATAGCCAAGAGCCAAGGCAAATCCCAAATCCTAGGGTAGGTATTAAAGGCTGTGGCTTCCATCTTGCAATGATTCACTCTCAGGCTTTTCCCTCCTCTCCTGATAAACCAAACTCTCAAATAAGCTTGACATCATTACCTCCAGCACTCCTCCGGGCCCACAGCCAGGGAAGAAATAAATCTTCCGAACACATGAGCAACCTAAGAAATAAGTCTCTTCCCTCCCAGTTGAACTTGGAAAGTCTATTGTACATGTTAATTAATTTATTTATCTTGGTTGGTTTGGCTTTTTGCTTTGTTTGGTTTTTCTTTTTAAGATAGGGTCTCTTTCTACAGCTTTGGCTGGCCTGGAGTTTCCTATGTAGGACATATTTGGAGCAATCCTCTTGTCCCAGCCTTGGGCTGGCGGTGTTGGGATGGCAGGTCTGTACCAACATGCCTGGCTCAGCCTACATCTGGACTGCAGCTTTAGGACAGGCCCAGAAAAACAGAACCAAAGAAGTAGGAGGTAGGGACTGCCTGACCCAGAGACTCCAATAAGCTAGGCAGGACATTATATGTGGGGAATTACATTACATTGGAGGGCATTTTCATATGGAATAATAGCAAGTGTGTGCCAAAGGGAAGGGCAAACTGTAGATGTAGTCATCACATGCATGGCTCACATGATTCATAAGATAAGCCTCTAGGGACAGTGAGACTCTGTGATCTGTCCTGCCCTTCCTCCACCTCAGATGGAGTGGCATCTTCCTGGTTCTTTCATTGGCATCGTATTCTCCTGACCTGTGAAGGTATGAGTGTCGTGAGAAGTGTTCTAGGTATGATATCAATGGCCTAATGTCACAATCTTGAATAACAAAGTTGTCATAGCTAACTTTCATGCTGTTTTCAGGCTTGTTTTTTTTTTCCATATAAAAATACACATATGTTTTACTAAGGTCTTGAAAAGGATTTTTGGGGGGAGGGGCTGGTTTTTTGTTGTTGTTTTTGTTTTTTTCTGAAGAGCATAGACTGGTGATGGTATCGAAGATGTGAAGAATGACATTTATCAAAAAGACAGATTGGCATTGGTTTTGTGTCATTATAAAAAGTAAGTTAGCATTAGAATAATTTTGTAAATAATATGGGAGAAGCAAACTGAGCAGCTCAGAGAGATGGCAGCTCCATGCAGATAGTGACTGTGGATTTTGAACACTGCATACATGTCAATTATTTTCACATGTTCACATATTCAATCATTTGTCCCTCTGTCTTTCCTTCTCTTCCTCCCTTCCTTCCCTTTCTCTCCTTTCCATCCTCTTTCCTTCCTTTGTTTGCATCATTGTCGCTGAGAGAGGACCTCACTGTATTAACCAGTCTGGTTTCAAATATCCAATCTTTCTGCCTTGGTTTCCTATGTGCTGGGATTGCAGGTGTGTGATGTCATGCCTGGGGCAACTGAAACCCCTTTTACCTTTTTGCTATGGATTGATCCTTTCAACCCATTTTTAATTATCTCCACCAAACAACTATGCTCTTCACTGGCTTCATCAATCTCTTCTTTCTCTAACATAAAAATATTTTAACAGTTGATGAGACATCACGGGACATATTTCATTGTCTGAGCAGTGAAATGGGAGGCAAGCCAACGCTACTTCATCTCTTACAAGTGGAGTTTTCTTTGAAAGCAATTTAAAATGTTTAATTGTGGCTGCAAAACATAATATAAAAACTTACCCCCTGAACCATCGTATGTGTGTAGTTCAGAAGTGTGAAGAGTGTTCACATTGCCACACAAACGAGTTCTGGAACATTCTAGGCTGCAAAACAGTTAATTTCTTCACATTAAACAATGCTTTCCATCGTTCCCTCAGCCTTTGTCAGACAATCTCCTATGACAATGACAGTGGCAACTTTAGACTCTCCTCAGTAATAGAATCACCTCAGATTTGCATTTTTTAAAAACTGAGTTCTGAGATTTAGTAAGTGTCCTCAAGGTTCACTCATACTTGAGCAATAATCAGAATTTCATTCTTCGGGGTTGAGTGATACTTCATTTGACCACAGCCCACCGCACCTTGTTTACCCACTCATCTGACAGTGGGTATTTAGATGGATTCTACTGTTTGGTTACTGAATATAATGCTGCTCTGATTATGGGTGTGCAAATATGTTCTGCATTTACTTATTTTGCACTTATAGCTAACTAGACACTTGAATTATGAGTGTTCATCTGTTTTTCTTCAAGGAGTCTCCACAGGATGTTTTATAGCAACTGCATTATTTTACATTCTCACTGACTGGGTACAAGGTTCCAGCTTCCCTGGTCTCTACACCAAGACTTGTTGTTTTCTATTTCTTTGACAGTGACCATTCTGGTGGTATCTTAGGTAGGGCTTTATTGCTGTGAACAGACACCATAACCATGGTAACTCTTACAAAGGAAAACATTTTGTTAAAACTTTTTGTTTGTTTGTTTTCGAGACAGGATTTCTCTGTATAGCCCTGGCTGTTCTGGAACTCACTTTGTAGACCAGGCTGGCCTCGAACTCAGAAATCCACCTGCTTCTGCCTCCCAAGTGCTGGGATTAAAGGCATGCACCACCACTGCCAGGCATTGTTAAAACATTTTTGTTGGGGTAGGTTTACAGGTTTACAGGTTTAATCCACTGTCATCGTGGCTGGAAGCAGGGTGGCACACAGGCAGACGTGGTGCTAGAGAGGTAGCTTGAGAATTATACATCTGGATCCAAAGGCAGGAGAGAGAGAGAGAGAGAGAGAGAGAGAGAGAGAGAGAGAGAGAGAGAGAGAGAGAGAGAACAAACCACTGGTTTAAAAATTTGAAATCTCAAAGCCCACCCTAGTGATATATTTCCTTAAATAAGGCTATGTGTTCTAACAGTGCTTCTTCCTGATGACCAAACATTCAAGACTATGAGCCTATGTGGGAGCCATTCTTACTCAAACCATTACAGGTAGGTATGAGGACATAGCTCACAGTGGCTTTGATTTGCATTTCTCTAGTGATGAGTGGTAATTAATATTTTCCAGGCTCCTTATTCATGTGCATATCTTTAGAAAAACATCAGTTCAAATCCTTTGCCCCATCCTTGTTCTGTTCCTTCTTGCTTTTCTTTAGTGCTGAGGATGGAAGCCAGCACCTTGTACAAGCTGGGTAAGTTCTGCATGATAGACTCCATGGGCAGCTCTGACTTCTGCTTTGCATCTTGAAACTGGGTCTCTTTAAGCTATCTAGTCTGGGATTTATTTGAGTCTATAGCCCAAACAGTCTTGGAACTTATGATCCACCTGCCTCTGCTTCTCCAGTGTTTGGGATGATGGACACAGCCTTTTGCCCAGTTTCTGACCCAGTAAGTTGGAGTGTTGCTATTATTATTGAGTTACAGCATGTCAGATGCAGGATCACCAGGTATTTATTTCTATTTTCATCCTTTCAAATGTTTGCCCCAATGCTGAGAATACTCCTTGGCTATAACACCAAAGTATAGATAGCAAAAGAAAAGAAAAATTGGACCAGAGGTCTCTCTCTCTCTCTCTCTCTCTCTTTCTCTCTCTCTCTCTCTCTCTCTCTCTCTTTCTAAAACATCTGTCTGGTTATCAATCTGTGCATAACATCTATCAGTCTCACAATTTTTCTGCTTTTCAGTACTTTGTTTCTGTCACACACACACATGCACACACATATGCATACACACATGCACACATACACATGCACACATATACATGCACACACATGCACACATGCATACACATATACACTCACACACATGCACAAAATACATATGCACACACACATGCACATACGTGCACACATACACACATGCACACATGCATGCACACATGCATGCACATACACACTCACACACATGCACACACATACACACACTCACGCACAATGCACACACATACATATGCACACACACATGCACACATACACATGCACACACACATGCATGCATGCATGCACATACACACTCGCACACACACATGCATGCATGCATGCACATACACACTCGCACACACACATGCACACACATGCACACACACACATGCACACATGCATGCACACACATGCACACACACATGCACACACACACACACACACACACACACACACACACACACTCACATGCTCACAATTCATACATACCTGTGATTATAACCCTTCCAGGCTCTTGAGAGTCTTTCCCCCATGCCTCATTGCTGTCTGTGGAGAAGCTGACTTTCTTTCACATTGCTCCGGAGATTCTGGTCAGAGGTATCTTTGCTTCATCCCTCGTGTCCATCCAAACATCCCAAGTCATCTCTCAGCCACCCAGAGACACAAAACTGCCTACATTGTCTGAAATGCAACAGCTGTGTGTGCGCCTCTTCGCTCTGAGTACTAAACACGTTCTTATTTTTACTGGTATCAAAAGACACATTCATTTAATATTGAGATTTATGATGCAGTTAGGCAAACAACATGATGAAATTTTGGATCATCTTAAACTTTTTCTCTTAGAGCATTGGCTGCTGGAGGCTTTCATTAGCATTTAAATCAGTGTGTTTTTAAAGTCTATTCTGAAATGAATTATGTCTCTTATGACATTTACTTAAATTTATGAAACATACCAAAATATGTAACTTCAGCAACAACTGTTAGATTCCAGTTACGAGGGATGATAGACATTTGTTGCTGCATTAGCCAGGGTTCTCTAAAGGAATGAGACTGAGAATGGATATGTAGATTAAAGGGGATTTTATTAGACTCATTTACAGGTAGTAGTCCAGCAATGGCTGTCTCACACTGGAGATGCCTAGAATGCTGTAGCTGTATAGCCCATGGGGCTGGGTATCTCAGCAGTCCTAAGATGGTGCTGAAGACCCGGAGGATTTCAGTCTTCCGTCTA
The DNA here is from genome assembly GCA_902729485.2 of Mus minutoides. NCBI lineage: Eukaryota > Metazoa > Chordata > Mammalia > Rodentia > Muridae > Mus > Mus minutoides. Next base: position 140,278 of record LR749880.1, on the reverse strand, counting down.
TATTGGAATCCCAGAGGATTTAGTTTTGATATCAGCAAGCAAATGCCACAGCAGCGGGATCAGAGAACTTGCCAGATAGATGGAGGCTGAGAAGGCAAAAAAGAAAAGAAAAGCAGTTTCCCTTTTCTTTTCCCTATCCTGTTATGTGGGCTGACACATTCTACAACTAGAATGGGTCCTTCTGCTGCAGATCATCTGATCAAGAAAAAGCCCTCAAAGGAGTGTCCAACATCTTGGGGGGGGGGGTGAGTGATTCTGGATGTTGACAACCAAGATTAACTATCACCACTACTGTCTCTGAAACAGATGTACTAATGCAAAATCTTCAACAGAGCCTTCCCGGCACATAGCCCAACTCAGCCACCCACTGGTCCCCACAGTGGATCCTTTCTGCCTTCTGAAGGGACTTCCTGGAGACTTCAGTCCTCATCGTCACATTTATATAACCCAACCATACAAACGGAAGTACAGAAAAACTGCTTATAGGAAATATACACAGCCTCCTCTCATTAAGAGATTCAGTATTGGTCAACTTGTATACTATCACAGCTCAAATTTATATATACTCCTCAATCAACTCTTGAAGTCATTCACAGATTCTAGACATGTGTAGAGGGGCAAAATTTTGGCTCTCCAACACACAGCTTCTCAGCTGAAATAGAAGCAATGCTATCTGCCCTACATCAATATCTGTCCTGTAAATAGTCCCCTCTCAGGACCTATTGTTCTATCATCTATGTATCTATCTATCATCTAACCATAAATATATATTGGGGTTTTTTTGTTGGTAGTTTCATTACTTAGAATGGCCCCAAGTAAAGTACTGAAGTACTGTGCAAGAAAAACGATGCCCTGCCTTCTGGAGAATACACACGCATTAGCTGCTTTTCTTGCTGCTGTGACCAAACACCAAACCAGAATCAGCTTAAAGAAGGAACAGTTACTCTGACTCACAGTTTCAGAAGGAATACAGTTCACTGCGGTAGGGAAGACATGTTGGTAGCTCCCAGTTCCCAAAGTATTTCCATAGAATTCGCACATTACTTGTATGCGTATTAAGCTATCTGCAGCTGTAGCTTTCGATAGTCTTCTAGCTGACCTCGTGAAGAATTGACATTATTCAGGTTACATTTAGATCTATATGTATATTTAAAGGCATGATAATTGATTGATGTAGTATAATGTCTGTTAACCTTTGTGTGTGAGAAGTAAAAAGACCAATAGTTCCCAAGTATGTGTGGATTATAAATTGAACCCGAGCAGAGCAGGAAATGGATGTGGGACTACAACGAAAAACAACAGTTCATGGTGCAAGGACAGAATTGGCAAGTTAGCGACTGTCTTTCTCTCTCTTAAATGTCTCTCTCTAGTTAAGAATCACCCTACACCGAGAAGCAGGTATTGCATCTGTTGGTCGCAGGGATAAACCCCCAAATTCCCTCAGCACCTAAATGAAGTTGTCTACTGTCCAAAGGATGTTGAGCAAAGACATTGGGAAATATTTGCCTCAAGTCGAGAACGGAAGAGACCTGAAAAGAGACATCTAAGGTGACAAGTCACACTGCAGCAGATCTGAGCCATGAATTCACGCTGTATCTGATGATCCAGGAATGAGTCTGCAGGGAAGTAGGGGCCAATGCCGAGAAAGAAAAATACTACAGCCATCTTTTATTTAATGAGGACTGAGTTTACATCGGGCCACTGGGTGGATCCAGCCTCCCGGAAGTCAGCTCCCGGAAGTCCGATGGCTGTGCCCCAGCGCTCTGCATTTAAGACACGCTTGGCTACAAATCTGATCTAACTGAAATTCAGTCCTCTGGTCACTGTTGTGTTCCTACTTTTCATCATCCAGGATACATTTTCTAAACCGGGTGTAGTATTATAAAGCACTTCGTGCTGCCTGTATGGTCCAGGCAGGGCTTCTATCTGTGGAGTTCTGCTCTATTGGCCGGCTTGACAGTCTCTCTTCCAACTTTGCTCTGAATCAAAGCCATACTTCTCTGTTTTGTGTCCAACATTTTTATTAGAACTAAAGACTGATCCTGAAGGCTCATCTATGCGGCACAAGCTCGACCACTGAGCTATCGATACACACCTTGTTTTCTTTTTTTACGCTAGTTTGAAATGAGGTCATGCTGTGTAGCTTTGGGTGGCCTCAAACAGACAGTGTCTCTGCCTTGGCCTCCTCAAGCCACAGGATCACAGATGTGTACCATGACATCTAGCTTAACCCACTTTTAAACTCTGTTTATCTTGGACACACTCTCTGCAGCTGTTGAGATAAATGACAACAATTACAGTGAGCGTTTGTCAAAGGCTTGCTGAGTGTAAGGTTACACCTCCAATTTCCCTGTGGTCTAGATTCTCAGCCAACCCACTCATCTTTTTAGACACCTTAAGTAAAACTCACTTATTTTATAGGAAAAACATTTTTTAATAAATCCATTGAAAAGTGATACATATAACAGCAACAACAATAAAAACATCACATATATCTATTTGTTCCTTGCTCTTTCTTTTAGGGGATGACCTTGTCATGGTGCCATTAATACCTAAACTGCATTTTATTTTACAAAGGGCCTCGGGTACTCACATAGGTAAGCAGATACATGGAAATGAGAAGACTCTGCATTATTGGTCCAAAATCTATGATAATCCTATAAACCCTAAATGTGCAGTTTTAATGCCCCCAATTGTCCCAATCCATGGGTCATTTATTTTCCCTAAATGTCAATCAAAGATCTGGGCATGGACCCTGAGTTTCAGGAAGCAACTCACATCCTGATATTTAATCAATGAGTTATTTTGTTTATTTAAGCATTCCTTCTCAATATTTGTATCCTAAGCCCTCAGCGTGGAATCAATGTCTGAGAAACCAGGAAGAAAATCTGACCCAAAGCTAGGTAAGGGCCAGTTTCTGATGCAGGAAGAATAAAGTTAAATCCACCCAGGTTCAGTGAAGGATGGCATGTCACCTTTTAAAGTTTCCTCTGTCTGACTGCTGTGAACCCATATCCAGTACTGTTAAAGTAGATGTCCTCCCATGAGGAAGATTCCTCATCTTCAACCCAAGTGTGCTCATGTTCAATGCATTCACACTGTAGAATCCTCCCTGAGGATTTGCTGTAATAGATTTGACTTGTACTTTCATGAGGTACCTTCACTTGTCTTAAAGGGTGGAAGGAAGCCAACGGAGAGAAAAGCTGATACCTTTCAGGAACATCAAATGCCACACTTGTTTCTGCTCCCCCTGGATTCATCATGGAGGATGATCTAATCTATCCATTCCCAGAAGAGAGTGTCTTATAGCACTGGGTGTTCTCAGCATGCCAAAGTTCTGTGCCCACAGACAAGGTCCACCTTGCCCACCATCAAGACTTTGGGCAGATGTGTGGGGATGCTCAGATGCCTTCCTTCCTTCTCCTTTCTCACACATGCCACTTGATGTGTTTCTGGCTTTTTGTATCCCCGGGATTTTGCCTGTGTCCTTCACCACTGTGGGATCCAAGATACACTTTACTTGGTCTGTGAAAAACAGCTGACTCAACCCATTCCCTGAAAAACCCCATGGTCTTCCTCACTGGTGATTCAGGGTGGGCTCCTCTTGCGCTGGTGAAGTTCCAGCCTGGTTTACTCCTGTCTAGTCTGAATACTGAAATAATAGAGAGCAGCCACCTAATCTAGAAGTCGTGACAAAACTCTTGATGGATGTGGGGAACTAGTTCAATATGTCACATCCACATCATCCTAGATCAGATTGCCTGGTGGCACAATGACCAAGCTTTCCCATCCATAGAAGACATGCTTCAGGCTGTCCCCACAGGCCCCTTCCAGCTCTTTAAGAGAGGTGCTTAGGGAGGGCCTTGGTTTTCTCTCTAATACATTTTTTTCTAGTCTTTGTCAGAGACTGGGGTTGGTGGAGGGTGGCTATCTGTAAGTCTCCAGAAAAATATGTGTCTGTCCTATTAACAATACAATCTAAGCAAGCTGTTGGCCCAAAGTCTTGTGTTTTGCATTAACCATGTATCTCTCACTTCATATTAAACAAGACACTCAAGTTTTCATTCTGAAATCTCTTCTTGGTACATTTGTTCATTTTTCGTTCATCTTTTCCTTTCTAGATTTTCAATGCTGTCCCTGAATCAGGTGCTGAGAGAAGGCTCAATTAAAATAGTAGGGAATGAACAGAACACTAGACATAAAAGTGGTATATTTAAGACTTTATGACAGGTTTTAAGACAGATGTTGATTTTACTTCAAAATAAAGTACAGTTATTTTATGCAACTTTCATGAATAATTTATCTTGTATAATTGCATTTTCTGTACATTTGCTGATTGTATTCACAACTGATTGAATTAAAAGGAATGGTGTGTGCCAGTTGATTACTAGGTAACAATGAAGAGATTTATACACAGGTCTCCATTTATACAAATGTATATTCTAGCATTTCATAGTTATGTCCACATATCTAGAAACACATGCATACATGCTGATTCTAATATTTCGTAAGTAATTAAATTATTTAAGTGTACACAAATAAGATTGTGAATTTGTGAATACACATGTTCTTTGAAGGTAATGACAAGGTCTTGGCTAATCATTAAAGTGACTTAGCTGATTACCTGCTATTTGCTAAATGACTCCAGGTTCTAAGTGAACCTGTCAGCAGTCAAAAATTTGGGATGACTATCTTGAGGTGTTTGGTAGCACACAAAGCCATTTAATCGATAATATTATTTGAGCTGAACTTTCTGTACTTGGGACTTAACCAGCTAGGAAGAGAATCTGCATATATACAGTTATTATAAATTATGTTAATAGGTCATATGTATATTTGTTAACAGCGTTTTTATCATTTTCAACATTCACTTTATTTTAAATTTCACTCACAAGTTACATGGCTGTATCTAAAATGAGTTACTGACTCACATAAATTACACTGTAAATTCTAGCCAAAGATAATCTTTGCATTTTCTGACTCTATTTGTTTGTTTTTCTCTAGGGCGGGTTCATTTTCTTAATGTTAACAATAACAAATTGAAATGTTTCTCTCCCCAAAAACACATTTAAAGTCTAAACATATGGACAGACTTGGAAATAGAGATGCATACTCTATGAATCATTTTTACGGCAATTTAATAATTTTAATAACCTACTGAATTTCACATTTCATGGTATATAATTTTATATTTTGTAGAATAAATAGTAGTGAGAATCTGAAGGCATTCTTCAAAGAAACGAGTTAAACATAATTTGACAGCAATACAACTTTCTCAAAAAGGTGCTTGTGGGAAATGTAACTTTAACAAGAGTTGTAGGTTTGTAATTGTCATCAAAGTAAAGTACATGCAAAAGAGTAATATGTTTCATAATGAAAACAAGTTCTCCACACACATCATTTATCACTGTGTCTCCTTGCATCTACATTCATATCCCTTTTCCATTTTTCAGAGGCCTGAGGATTGACTCCAGAGCCTTGAGCATATCAGGCAAGTAATTCTGCTACTGTGCTGCATGCTTAGCCAGTGCATTCAAAATTCTAAATAACATACGTTCTGTGTGGCTTCTTAATTTATCAATCTTTGTCACCACCGGTTGACCTCCTGTCCCAGTGGATCAGGACGCGGTGCCCTTAGGTCAGGATGACCTTTGTTTTTTTTGACTCCCTGTTTCTCTAGGTACATGATTTATGTTAGGTTGTTATGTAACTATGGTCAGTTCTGAACCAGGATTATGTTTACTCTCTCAGACAATATGTTGGTTCTCTTGTAAGGTGAAAAATAATTGCTTCGTGGTTTTGGAATTTAACTTTTTATTTTTGTTTTTATTTTTTATTAGATATTTTCTTTATTTACACTTCAAATATTATCCACTTTCCTGGTTTCCCCTCCAAAAATACCCTATCCCCTCCCTGCTCCCTCTGATCACCAACCCACCAACTCCTGCTTCCTGGCCCTGGCATTCCTCTATACTGGGGCATAGAACCTTCACAGGACCAAGGGCCTCTCCTCCCATTGATGGCTGACTAGGGATCGTCTGCTACATATTCAGCTAGAGCCATGAGTCCCACCATGTATTTTCTTTGGTTGGTGATTTAGTCCCAGGGAGCTCTGGGGGTATTGGTTAGTTCATATTGTTGTTCCTCCTATGAGGCTGCAAACCCCTTCAGCTCCTTGGGTACTTTCTCTGGATCCTTCATTGGGGACCCTGTGCTTCATATAATGGATGGCTATGAGTATCCACTTCTGTGTTTGTCAGGCACTGGCAGAGCCTCTCAGGAGACAGCTATATCAGGCTCCTGTCAGGAAGCTCTTGTTGGAATCTGCAGTAGTGTCTGAGTTTGGTGGTTGTATATGGATGGATTCCCAGGTGGGGCAGACTCTGGATGGTCATTCCTTCAGGCTCTGCTCCACACTTTGTCTCTGTAACTTCTTCCATGGTATTTTGTTCCCCCTTCTAAGAAGGATAGAAGTATCCACACTTTGGTCTTCCTTCTGATTGAGTTTTCTGTGTTTTGTGAATTGTATCTTGGGTATTCCAAGCTTCATCCAGGAGCTCCGGGTTCAACTTTTTCCTGAGAATGTTGTAAAGAGGCACACTGACTGTATCAACATTACCCCTGCCCTTCATCCTGACTCCAACTCCTCCTGTGTCCCCCCTCTCCCTCCCAAACTCATGCCTTCTTATTTAATTATGATTTTTATGTTTATTTGTGAGGGCACATACTCTTCCTAAGTTCACCCAGCATCACCAAGGCAATGTATGGATAGCACATTCAGTAGAATCCGGTTGAGTTTATTTCATCTCTGGTGCAGATTAACTCTGAAGTTTATTTGTTGGGTTTTATTCTGCATGACCTATTTGTTGATGAGAGTGGGAGGCTTAAGTCATCCACACTGTGATACAGGGACATGTCTTTCTTTATATTCCCAATAGTGTTTGTTTTATGGTACTGAGAGAACCGACACTAGGTGTGTACATTTCTGCAGCTGTTTTACCTCCCTGATGGATTGTTCCCTTTTGAGTACGTAGCTGCCTTCTTTGTTGCTTCTGCATTCACCTGATAGTCTGCTTAATCAGATAGAAGAATGTCTGCACAGCCCTGTTTTTCATCCCTCCTTTGCTTAGTGTCGCAACATTCAGAAATCTGTGACTGATTTTGTTAGTGAGCTGGGTTTCTTGAAAACACCAGGTGTTCAGCTGTGGTGGGCTTCTTGCAAAAACATTATGTTAGGAAAACAAGTCTCTCATCAGGGTGGAAAAGTACCACCTGTAAGTAAGTAGCCCAAGATGGCTGCAGAGATGATAGCCGCTTTCTGCTAGGAGTCGGCTCCCAACATTTGTATATAACCTATGCACAACCTACTGAATACTCCATTGTCTCTAGATCTGTGGTTCTCAACCTGTGTGTGGGTCATGACTCCCAGAGGGGTCACACATCAGATTATCTTTCATATCAGGTATGTATATTACAATTCATAGCAGTAGCAAAAATTATAGTTATGAAGTAGCAACAAGATAATTTTACGATTGGGGAGTCACAATGTGAGGAACTATATTTAAGGGTTACAGCATTAGGAAGGTTAAGAACCACTTCTATAGATTATAATAATTAATATAATATGAAAGCTGTTAAGTGGCTTGTATAGTACCCCACTTAAAAACAATAACAACAAGCTGGGTGTGCTTAATTGTGCTGCTTGCAGGCAGAGGCAGGTGCATCTTTGAGTTCGAGGCCAGCCGGGTCTACAGAGAATTTCAGGACAGCCAGGGCTGCACAGAGAAACCGTGTCTTGAATAACAAAAACAAACAAAGAGGAGAAGGAAGAGGAAGAAGAGGAAGAAGAAAATGCATGTGCACACATTCACCTTGTTCACATTTCCCCTATAGGTCACTCAGTCTGTTGCTGTAAATTCTGGGATACAGTCAACTGTTCTTCTTTCTCTCTGAAGAGATAAACTATGGTGGGGCACTCTGCCCAAACCCAGACAAGAATGGTCCCTCATTTCCCTGGGATGTCCTGAGCATCTACTTACTTATAGGCTTTACAAGGTGAGCTTAAAAATTCTGTCTTCTGGGTGCTCCCAGGGGGTGGGGGGGTGGGAGGCAGTTTGAGATAACTCTCGGAACTAGAGATGTGATAACTGACAACAGCCACCCAAGAGGCTGTTTCCAGCCCTTCTTTGGGCAACATACATATCAACACAAAGTAGGTTTATCTTGACCAGCAGTGGGACTTGCCGGTCCTGGGAAAGACCTCATTAAAACAAACTGATCACATAATAGAAACCCTTCTCTGCTGGGCAAATCCAAGGTTCCTTTTTACAAAAGAAAGAGTTTAGGGAAATTTGCAAACCCTGAAATGTCTCAAAAAAAGAGGAGTGTACCCAGCAAAAGATTTTGCAATCCTTGCGTTTTAGAAATAATGGGATTCTCAAAGACAGCCCATAATAGAAACCACTGAACAATGAGGTTGTCCAGCTCCCCAGGGCTTAGCCTGATTGGGCTGAACAATTTAACGCAGAAATCCCTCTTTGCAATTCAGCAAAAAAACAAAACAAAACAAAAAACAAAACAAAACAAAACAAAAAAAAACCAGAGGTATTTGTCCGGAGGACTGTGGGGAGGACAGGAGGAGACAGACTGGGTGTCTCTGCCCTTCCCAGATAGTTCAGATAGGTGGCCTTTCAGCCTGGCCTCATTTCGTAAATGGCAACCTAGGGAACTTCCTAAACCATGGAAGCCAGCTGTTTACTTTTTGTGTCTCCCTCTGATTACAGTGGGCTCAAGGAGAAATGGTTGGCGGGATTACTAATTTAAAAGCTTTCCACTTGAGAATCCCCCAAAGCCTTCATTTCCTATCTCGAGCCCCCAAAACACCTCACGAGCAGCTCTGAACTGAGGCTGCTGGCTGCGTAGGAGAAATTGCAGGATGTTTCTCTCTGAACACAGGCGGCTCAGGAAAGCATAGCACCTGGAAATAGGTTAATGAGCCTCGGAATTGCCTGGGGTTGTCAAGACCAACTGTTGAGAATTCCTGTAGAGTTAAGTAGGATATGGATCTGGCGCTAGTAAATACTATTACCTATGCTTTCTGCCTGCCTGCTCTAGCGTTTGGCAGTGCACTTGGTTGCAGTTTTGTTTTGTGTCTTTTGTTTTGTCATACACACACACACACACACACACACACACACACACACACATCCCTTTGGCTAAAACCATTGAGTGGTAGTTGGATTGTGGTGGTGGCTGAAAGTGTCATTTAAAACAGTTCTTTGGAGCAGGGAGAGCTGATGCTTGCCCTTGGAGGCATTGGGTAGACTAGCCAGGGCAGCACTGGAGAGCTCACCCTGGGACATACTGGGACACACTGGGACACACTGGAACATACCGCAGCTTCCACAGTGAGATGTTTTCTATGCTTTGTTTTATTCAAGTTGTTTGTCTTTTATTTTCTTTGGTGAGGGGTTACAAGAGAGAAGGGTGGACATAAGGAGACAGGGAGATGAGAGGGATTGGGGTACGTGATGTGAAACTCACAAAGAATAAAAAGTTGAAAAAAAGCAGGGGGGGTCTCTCTGGGCAAATTCCCTAGTATTTGTTCATCTGGAGTTAACATAGAGATAGTGTATGTTTTGGAATAATCCATCATGTTCAAGTTCCAGGAAAGCAAGCGATTGGCTCATGTTCTCAGAAAAAGACCCTATTGACCATGTGAAGTAAGACCCTACTAGGTAGGCACTTGAAGCATCACATTTTAGTTTTGAACAGCTGTGAAACATGGTAAAAAAAAAAAATGAAATCTAAGGCAGCAACCATGCTCCACCCACTCCTTGCAGACTGAAGATGCTTGAAGACTGGTTTTGATGGCCCATCAAAACCATAGCCAGTGTGCTGTAGCACACACATACGCTATCCTCTGGGAGAATTGTGAGATGCGGAAAGAAAGAGTATGGTGTTATGAGGAGAGCCTGCTTCTCTATCATCAAGGAACATAGCTTCATAGCCAAGATCAAGAAAAGGATCCCATCAGCCCTCAGGGAGCCTCTCATTCCTTCTTCCAGTCCAGACCCTCAGGAGTAACCACTTCCTATATTTGAGACTCTACTGTTTGTTCTGAACTCCACACAAAGGGAGCAGTCCAGCAGATTCTCTTTCACATCTGCCTTTTCCTCAAGTTGGCCAAGAAGAGTTTTTAGTTTTGTTTTTTAAAAATGTATATATATATATATATATATATATATATATATATATATATACACACACACACAAGTCTTTATGTACCATTATGTTGATGAGGAAATGATTGGTCTGCCAATAGTTTGCTTTCTCCAAAATGCATCAAGTAACGATGTTCAGTTGGGAAATGAATGTCTACCCGGCTACATTATACGCCTCAGGGGTTCAGCAGGCACACCCAGCTTCTAACACAGGAAGCAGGAAGTTCTACCAAAGTGTACTCTAAAGGAGGGAGATAAAGTCATCTTGGTAACCATGACAAAAAGTTAAATGGCATTTGGGAAGTCTCGCTGTCTGAGTTGAGGCATAAAAGTGATTTGTGTCCAAAGAAATGAGGTTTATTAGTGGATAGAAAGTGGGGCTTGGTGTATAACCACTAGTATGGTTATTTCTTTCCAACTACTCCTAGTACATTCCAAAAAAATGGACCACTATAGATAGTATCTTACTTCCTACAGTTTGTAGCTGGCTTTATCAGACAGTGGCTTCCTTTGCCTCTGGTCAAGGTCAGGTCAGACATCATGAGGATGATAACAATGATCTCAAGGGCAGCAACAGTTTCCCTGGGAGCTGAGTTCAAACTATCCAACTTCACCACTAATTATAAAGCAAGACAAAGGACATAGAACCGTCAGAGTCAAAATCGCAAGTTGCAAAATACAGGATACTATTGCTATGTGCAGAAATATCTAGGAAACCACTTTGCAGTGAGTAGGTCATGGGCTTGTAGAATCACATGCACCTGACTGACACATGCAATTGCAGGCTCCTTTGATCATGTATCAAGCCAAGTAGATGAAACACCTGTTTAGGAAAAAACAAACAAACAAACAACAACAACAACAACAACAACAACAACAAAACATAATCAAATTCAGAGGATCTCAGCAATACCCCAGAGATTTCTCCCCAAATTTCCTGTCATCGAAGAAAAGGGATCTCTCTCTCTCTCTCTCTCTCTCTCTCTCTCTCTTTTTCTCCTTTTCTTTCTTTTTCTTTTTTTTTTTCTTTTTTAAGCAAACCACATTTCCTTAATATGGTGATCCCTCCCAGTCTAAACATTTTTTTCTTGGAAAATGTGAAACCCTGCAATTAATGCTTCCTCCTTGGGAAAAAAAAAAAAAAAGAAAAGAAATGTTTGCTGAGCTGAAAAGCCAAGTGCATTCCCTACTGAGAAGACTGTAAACTGGAGGACAGATGTGGGGTCTGAGGGAAGACTCGCTGATGTGGTCGGAACAGGAGGGGCCTGAAGAAGAAGAAGAAGAAGAGCAGAAAAACGTGTGTTTGCACAGCTGAGGATCTCGAGAGAGAGTGTGTGTGTGTGTGTGTGTGTGTGTGTGTGTACTCGCAAGCACATGTGAAAATGGGAAACTCTGTTACTAAGTAGAATGTTGGCTTCATGGCAAAGATCAACTTGAATAAGCTTTAGTTATTGACCAGCCTCGTTGTAGCTATGAATTATCTTACAAAGGAAAGGGAAACAATAACTTTACTAATGAAATAACCAAATAATCCTCTGGATTGAGAAATGGTGTCCAGTGTTTCATAAATGGACTGTTTTTTTTTTTCCTCCCTTGAGAAGCTAATGTCTTTAGCTTTTAACTATTGTGGTTTCATAGAGAGTGGGCTCACTTTGGGAGAGCTCAGGAGTTTGTTTGTTTTTCCTTTTGAGCACTTGACTGGTAACAGTGGATGGATGCTTGCTTAGGAATGGGGTCAGCTCATCAAATGTAACAAACCATCCACTGAAAATAGTCCCTCATTATCTTTTGTTAAATCCCCAAGTTGGGAATAATTGAAAGAAGCCACCTTCTGAATACCTTTCAGTTAAAATATGTCTCTTGTTGCCCCCATAGAGGCTTGCTAAGTGCTTTAGAAAAGTCAACTTAGTAACAAGTTAGATACCAAATGTGAGTTAGGAGGAAGGAAACATAGAAATGCTTTAGAAAGCAACTGCAACAGTCTAGACGTGCTGCGGTGGTGGTCTAATTGCAGTCATGGGGGTAAAAGCTAAGATAAAGATTTATGGCACATAATAGCTACTGTGTGGCCACTTAAATCTAAGTCATCAGAAATTAAAATCAAGATTAAACATGGGAATGCCAAACATGCCATAGCTATAATGACCCCAACTGGAGGATTTGATAGGTTTGAGAGTTGTGCTTTTCTAGTGGCTGGCTAGCTTAGCCAATGGTACAGGGATAAAATATATTCAGGGTTTCAGAATGTTCTGCCTGCAAAGGGTGTAAAGACTTTTGTTCTTAGTTGATAACATTGATAATTTGTAAGGGTAGAGGAGCATGAAATGGAACCACACTGGGCATGAATAGGTTGATGATGAATAGGTTGATGAATAGGTTAACACTCTGGTGTTAGTGAATTGCTGAGTCACATTATCCACACGCCCATCAGAACTGCCACTGCATCTTGTGGCTGTCAAACTACCCCATGTTGTCCGTCTTTGTGTGTATAGTGTTATGCGTGATTAAAGCATTATACCTTAGATATCAGCAGGTATATCTGTATATGTATGTCTGATAAGACCAACACATAATATATAACCTAGATAGTCCTGTTGACTCGTTCATCTAAGAAGTAAATGTCAAGATGAAAGTGGGTGGGCCTGAAGGAAATCCTGTGACAAAGATGGGGACAAGGGCTGGAGAGATGGCTCAGTTTATAAAGTATTGCAAGCACGAGGGCCTGAATCCAATGCCTAGGACTCATATTTAAAAAGCTAGAACAGTAGTGACTGCTTGCAATCTCAGCACTGGGGAAGGAGTGACAGATGGTCTCAGAGCTCTCAAGGCAGCTGGTCTCGCATAACCAGCACAGCATCTGAGGAGCAGCAACTGAGTCTGAAGTCTGTGTGTTCAAGTGCACATGGTCATACACATCCACACGCGAATATTATGTACACAAACTCACACAAGGACTTGAAAAATTAGAAAGGTTAAAAACACACAAAATACATTTGTTCACGGATGGAGGCATATGAGTAACGGGAAGAAATAATAATTATAAAGGTACCTAGCCAAAGCTGGACTCGATGACATAAAGTAAACATTATTTTATCTGAAAAGAGAGATGAACTCTAACTCTGGAGTTGACGGCTAAACAATACTCATTCATTAATAGACAGGTCATCCAGGCAAAGAGATTTATCACAGAAAAATCAAAGTTAATAAAAGAATCTGATAGGCATTCATAGAACTTCACACCCCAAAGCTGCAAGGGCATATATTCTCTTATCAGAACATGGCATATTCTCTAGGGTAGGCTGTATATCATGGTAAAGAACACAGTTAAATAATTAAAAAATTAAAATCAGAGCATGGCATTCTCTGATACGTAGCATAAAGCTGGAAAATCCAGATTTTATAATGACCTCCTCAACCTCTTCCACTGGGATTATGATTTATATATGAGACCCACAGAAGGAGTGTTAGTATAGGTGTTAGCCCCAGGCTTTGTAGTACTAACATACACACATTTCTATCATTGGTGTACATTTCTTTGATCAATGTTCTATAGCCTGTATGTATTACAAGTGAAATAGGCAAATGGTAAGAAATATAGAAACTGTAAAAGAACATCAAACAAACAAACAAAAAATCCAGTATTTTCCTGAAGAAGTTGTCAAAAGAAATAAAAATGAAAATCACAGTATATCAAAACTCCACGAGCTATTAGCAAAGCAGTAAATAAGAGACACTTCATAGCATTGCCAACCTACATGAAAAATATTTTAACTACCTAACAATGAGATCCAGGGAACCAGAAGAGCAACATCATGGGGGGAAAGAAATGGGTAAATTCCTAGACACATAGAACCTGCTGAAGTTGAACCAGAAGAACATACAGAACCAGGCCAGATCAATAGAATAGAATGACTCAGTAATAAAGATCAATAACAGATAATGGGATGAATTAGTAATGAAGATCAATAATGCAATAGAGTGAATTAGTAACGTAAACTTCTCCCAAGGAAGGAAAGCCCCATCGCTGAACTCTACTAAATTCTCTTCAAGCCATTCAAGCATTGAAAGGGAGAGGAGCCCTACAGATGCATTCTGGGAAGCCACTCTGACCCAGAAAACAATAGCAGTCGGGGCAGAACAAAAGGAGGGAGTTACAGACCAAATCCTTGAAGAACATAGATGCAAATATTTCTAGCCAACCAAGTCCAACAGCATGTTAAAATTACATACACAGTGATCACGTGGAACATATCTCAGAGATGAATAAATGATCCAAAATATGTTAAACATAAAACATCATATCATCCGAATGAAGAACATAAAATATGATCTCAGTAGATACAAACAAGCATTTGATAAAAGTCAACAATATCTTACGATAAAATGCCTATGAATTTATTATGGAAGGAATGTACTTCAATACAATAAAGGCTACACAAGGAATGCCACAGCCACTATCATACTAAAAGAAAAAGGGCTAAAAGAACTTGTATTAAAACCAGGAACAAGATGAGGATGTCTACTCTCATAACTCTTAGTGAAGAACTCCAAGCCTTAGCCAGAGCAAAAGTCAAGAAGAAGAAGAAAAAAAACAATATCCAAATAAGAAAGTTTGCAAGCCATGTTTTCCCATTTTCAGATGGCATGGTTTTATAGATTTAAAACCCTAAGGGTCCCATTGCCAAGCAGACAAGACTGATAAATACATTTAGCAAGGTGGCAACATACAAAATCAGTATATAAAAATTAATACATTTTTAATGTATCAATACCAAAACTACTTAGAAAGGGATTATAAATGTAATGTAAATCAGAAGAACAATGTTTTTTAAAAAAAAATCTATGAAAAATTTAAATCAGCAAAGAAATGATTTGGTTCTATAATGAAAATTACAAATGATCAATTAACCTGGAGAGAGACACACACCAAGTGGAAAGACACCTCCTGATCACAGCATGGACTGACAGTATAACATTGAGTTGAAACATCCACAAATACATAAACCAGTAGAACCAGAATGGAGAACTTAGAAGACATCCAGGCATTCACAGTCAGATGATTCTCAACACAGGCAGAAAGAACAAAATCAAACCTGCTCTTGATAAATAATGACAGGAAAAAATTAATGTCCATATGCACAAGAGGAATTTTTAAGACCTCCCCATCTTTCATGTACGCTAAAACCATCTCAAAATGAATCAAAGACATCAATATAAGACCCAAACCTACTCAATGACCAGAAGGATGTACAGTGTGTTTGGAGATGTGGGTCTGGCCAAGGAGCTTTTTGGACATTACAGAAGCACAAAGAAAGTGAGAGTTGACAAATGAGATGAAATGAACTAGAAAGCTTTTTTTTTGCTTTACAAATCAAAGAAATCATCAAAGGATCAAAGAAGCAAGTTCCAGAATGATTAAATTACTTGTGAACCCTTCAAAATACAAAGGATTTATTATGAAGCTCAAGGAACTCCAACAACTCAACAGAAAAGGGGGAAAAAAAGCAGAGACATTGATTGTCAAAGGAGGAAGATACCCAAATAAAAAATCTTCAAAGAAGATTTAAGAGGCCAAAGAGCACGTGAAAAAATGTTCAACATCACTAGCTATCAGGGAAATGCAAGTCAAAAACCTTACTAACATCTTACTCCAGTTTGAATGACTAAACCCAAAGGACAGTGTGTACTTGTAATCCCTGCTCTCAAGAGGCTGAAACCGGAGGATCACAAGTTTAAGGCTACCCTGGGCTGCACAGTGAGACCATGTCTGAAACAAACAACAGCTTGGGAGGGTCAGGTGAACACCTGCAGCTGAGATCTCTGCATCCCTCTCCACTGGCAGGCTCCAGACAGAGCTCAGCATGGGTGCTGAAAATTTCATCAGGCATCAACCAGTGGAATGTAAATGAGCCCTCAGAAAACTCGACCTAGCAGGAGCAGGGCACACTGTTTGCACAACATGTCCCGAAGCAGACCACATCCTGATTCATAAAGCAAACTAACTCAACAGAAATGCGGCATGACAATAATCACCCAATAGTGTGGGTTGCCATGACAGCCGGTGGAATTGACAGGTCTTGTGTAACCTAACCTCAGATTCCACTCCCCACAACTCTATGGTACATATGGCTCCCTTGACAAACTATCTTTATTTAACTTGGAAGGACTTTAAAATACCGAATGTCCCTAACAAATTTCCCCTATTCAAACCAGGTTTTCCTCATTCCTGAGGGAACAGGAAAAATGCATCTTCTCTGCCACACCCCCACCACCACTTGCACAGTAGCAAATGAGAAACAGGATTTCTCTAAGCAGCACACGCTAGCCTTGAACTCACAATCCTACAGCCTCTGCTTCTCGCGTACTAGAAATACATATAAGTGACACCAGGGCCTGGCTACACCTCACTGCCTTGACCCTGCAACTTCCGCCTTCCACACCTTGTTCCAAGGTGCTAATCCTGCAGGCTCTGTCATTACGCAATGTCTTTCTCAACAACACCATGAATATAATATGTAACTGGTAAATGTCTATCATGCTTATCTTCCTATCATCCATTTGGCCATCTCTATAACCATGTTCACCAATGAGATGAATGGAAGTCAATTATATAATGAAACCAAACATTGTTGACAACAAAAACCACTGGCCACCACAGTGGTTCTCAACCTGTGGGTCGCGACCCCCTTAGGTGTCACAGGGGTCACACATCATATATCCTGCATATCAAACATGTATATTACCATTCACAGCGTAGCCAAATTATAGTTAGGAATGACAACAAAGATAATTTTATGGTTATGTTACCACAAACATGAGGAACTGTATTAAAGGGTTGCAGCTCTAGGAGGAGCTACCATCCTATCACGTTCTTCCCAGTGAACACTTGGCAAGGGGGGCATCTCTCGGTATAAACATCTCAAGAGAAGAGACAAGAAAGAGCCTACCACAGAAGCAGAAGGGCGAGCTGGGATGCCCTGCTATTACAGCATGACTGGCCCCTCCCTGCACACACTGACTCTGTCTGTGAGGAACCTCTCCGTTTTGAGTGTTGTCCCAACAAGATAAGGAGCATTGGCAGGGTCCCCCAAGCATCCAATAATGAACTGACTGGCATTAACATCCTGCTGAAGAACTGAGTGATACCCACTAACGGTATGTCCTAGGGGTAGTACCAAGAGTCTCCATCCATCCGCACTGCTCTTTGTCTGCAGAGGGGGGAGCAAGGTGAGTCCAAAGGATGAAAGGTTCTTCCAATAGCCAAAAAAGTCAACGAACATTCAAAAGAAATATGATGGAAGGAAAAAGAATTCCCAGTATCAGCAGTTGTCCCAGTGATCTGGCGGAGCAGGGCAAGGTTCTTGTGTCCATGGCTCAATGTGGGGACAAGTGGTCAAGCTCCACATGCCTGCTAGAAGAAAAGGAGATGAGGATTTCCTGAAGAAAATCAAGGACATAAAGACCTGTCTCACTCATGTAACACAGGGATCACTTTCTTTACCCTCTGATATATACACATACACATATATAAAATTACATATATTATGTGAATATATTTATTAATTATATTATATAACAATTATATTATTGACATACTATGTTAATATAACCATACTGATATAAATGATATAACATAAAATATATTATTAATATCATATATTGTGTTACTAATATATTATTATTATATAAATATATAATATAAATATGGAATATATTATAATTTGCTATATAATCTAATATATTCACTATATTATTAGAAATATGTTATATTTGTATACTTTATATATTATTAATATGATGCATTATAAATTATATATAATGTAAATATAATAGATAATGTATATATTTTTAAAAATCTTTCTTCACCCAGAAACTAAATAGCATGCTTCTAAATGATGTGTAGGTGAAAAAAGTCACAAAGAAAATCTAAGCAACAGTACAAATGAGCAAAGATGAGAAGTGAGGTGAGGAGGGAAGCAGTAGATGAGGGGATGATAATGATATGATAATGATAATGATAATGGATGAGACACGCTGGCCATGAGAAACAAACTGGAGGACCAATGTAGACTTAGAATTCTGTTGTGTACTAAGTCACCACAGGAAGCTGCCGTGGGAAGCAGAAGCAGACAGAGTTCTGAGAGGAAGAGTGGGTGGGTAGAAGACAGAAGTAGGAAGTTGAGAAAAACTGTAGGGGATGCTAACGAGAAAGAGACTAGTTTGAATCTCCAGCAGGGTATCCAGCAGATGATGGCAGAGATGGAGAAAGTCTGAAGCAACTGCGTGATGCTGAGCTGTTCCTACTACAGTCTTCCCTGTTTTATCTCTGCTAGTGGTCATTTAATAATATAAGGAAAGTTCTGTGCCAACTGGCCTGCTCTGGGCAAGCACAGAATACTGACTTTTTTCTTTCATTGTCTTTGTGGGAGCCTAGGCTCTCTTATCTGTTCAGAACATACATGTGCTTAAAGATTATGTTGACAACCATGACTACAAAAACATGAGAGGCAAAAAAATCGACTTGATTAGACCTCATCATCACTTGTGTGTGCTATGTGTGTCATTTTTGCATGTGTTCCTGAAGGTATGTGCATGTCAGTGCACAGTTATATGTGCACACATGTGTGTGGAATTGGATATCTTCTTTAATCACTTCTTCATGTGAGACATGTTCTTCACACTGGGCCTAGAAATCATCGGGTGAGTGAGGCTGGCCAGCCAGTGAGCTCCAGGAGTCTCCACTTGCCAGTGCTTGGATTAGAGACTTGCTCGGCCACACCTACTTTTTAATGTGATATCAGGGACCTCAACTCAGGCTCTCATGCATGACATGACAGACATTTTAGTGACTGAATATGTCTCCCTAGAGACAAATTTTTATTTTATAATTTATTTTTCATCTGATCTCTTCCACCTGAGGTTTTTTTTTTTTTTTCAGCTCCCATAAAGTACTTGCTCCTCAACTCAGACTAACCACTTCCCTTTCTGTGAGTAAGCCAAGTTCCTCTCTAGGCCCAGAAGAAAGAAAACTAATTTAGTTTAAATTCCCAGACAAAAGTAACCATGGCTGAGTTTTAGAAGTCAGCGTGGTGAGGTTGAAATACACTTTACACATAGTATATGTAATAAATATCATAATAATGTGCATAGCCACACAACTCCATTTCTATATTTAAGTACATGTGTATATAGATCTGTGCAGAGGGTTGTAGTCTCGCTCAGCCTTGAAGCAGGCTGATTCGGACTTTACTGCCACTGAATATGAGATTACCTGTGGTGTAGCCTTCCGACTTAGTTGGCTCTATCGTTATGTCAACTGCCTGCTGAGATACCCTTGAGACATTCAGGAGACACATCCTTCACCTTGCAAGCTGTCTTCAGGCTGGATTCAGGCACCAAGAATGGACTGGCGGGGGATGGGCCTACCCTCTTTATAAGCGCAGACTCTCAGTAAACTTCAGGGGCCTTGATCAGAGAATTTTGTCTTGGCCTCATTATTATTTCTCTTGCCATCTAATCTCTTTCAGCCCCAGCCCGCCTTTCAGGAGAACCCAGTTCGTGTGGCCACAGGTGGCTCACAGAGGGTTGTATGGCTATGACACCTGTGTGATTCTAAGAGAAGGGAGAATGACAGCAGCTGTTACCATATATCATTGGCTGATGGCCCATAGATGAATGCCTAAACAAAGAAGGAGCTTAGTCATCAATTACTGCACACAACATCTGAATCAATGAGTTCAGGCATTGATGTGCCATATATGTGTGCGCATGTGCCCCCCCACACACACATCATACACACAGTTTCTATTTTCAGTTCATGTGCAAGATTTTCTAAAAATATCTCAAAATTCTTGGCTCAGCAATTAGGACACAGAATCTTTTCTTTGGAGGTAGGACTTTAACATGTAGCACAGGCTAGCCTCAAATCTGCGATCTTCGAGACTCAGTTTCACAAGCTCGGGGCTTACAAGTATGTGCCCCCATGCCTGATTTTTAACGTTCTTTTCTCAACACCCATACCGTGACTCAGTGATGATGGAAGCGTTCTTGGGTCCTGCAGAAAGAGCTGTACTCTCAAGAACTTTCTCTAGGGCTAACCTTCCTGCCAGTCTTCCAGCATCACTCTCACTCCACAGGAACAGGCAGAAGCGCCGTCTCCCCACTCTCCTGAGATTGTTCTGCTCAGTGTGACAGAGGGCTTCAAGACTGTTGCAGAAAAGTCTCAGTTTCCACTTAAAGCTCTACTTGAACATTCTTATTAATATCAGGCTCCCCTTGATAACACACAGAGAAATATGTCGCAAACACAACTTAAAACATCTATGCTGGGGATGGAGAGAGGGCTCAGTGGTTGAGAGACTTGCTGCCGTGGCAGGGGAGGACCAGGGTTTGGTTCCCAGCACCCCACACAGCGACACAGAAATGCCTGTAATTTTAGTTCTAGGGGATCTGACACTCTCCAGCACACAGACAGGGTACCAAGAATGAATGTGGTATACAAACATATTAGGCAAACACTCACACACATACAAATAATTATTATTACTATTATTTTTACAAATTCATGCTGCCAAAAGAGAGATCAGGTATAGAATTTGAATAAACACTACATTTATTAATACGCAGACACTACTAATTATTAGCACATAGTAATAATTAACATTATTCTTAGTAAACATTTTCAAGATTACTAGGTATTCTTAAATATTACAAGATGGATCAGGCTTAAAAGCAGGAAGAGAAAGAGTGCATAGTTCATCAAACCAACGGGAAGATGCTGAGAATATCATGAGCTTACGGGGAAACCCCAAAGTGTTGCATAAGCCAAGGAACTCACACTGAGATGCATAGCTATGAGCACAGCAGAAACATTAGAAGAAAATACAGCAATACAGAAGGAAACCAGCAATTGTTGTGGTTTTTTTTTTTGGGGGGGGGGTTCCTGGTCTTTTGTGGTTTCAAATTTTTCTGTGAATAGTTTTCCTTCCTTTGGCCTAATATATGATTATCTTTGTACACAGTAAAATGCAATTGCCTTGAGATTTTTTTTAAGTTAAAAAAGTTATAATTTCTGTTTAAAATTTAAATGGAGTTTCTCCTAAGAGAAAATTTGAACCTTGGAGAAACCTTTTTTTCTGATGTAAACCAATATTTGAATACTTTAAAATCTGTAACTGAAACAATTTTATATTTAATCTTGGGACAGAATGGGTTCCTAAGGCATTCAGTTATGAGTTTATATAAGGCCAGCTAAGGCATTAATTAGAAATGAGGCAGAAACTCCAGTAGTGTATTCCTGCTCAAAAGAAAAACAAAAAGAAAATGCTCATTAAGAAATCCTTCTAATATTGCCCTGGTAAGGCATTTTGTATATAAAAGACAAAGCCATACAATACACAGAGGGAAATGAAAGCATATAAGTAGCACAGACATCAGCAGTGGAAAAGTCAGTGCTGACATCTTTCGTTCGCTCTTTCTCATTTTGTTTTTTTGTTTTTGTTTTTTACAAATGATTTATCTCTATTGAGACTTAAATTCCTTGTCTATAAATTACTGATAACCATCCTGCTTTGTGTTCCCCTGCATGCCTCTGTGTTTCCCACTATGACAATAACTGACCAAACCTCTGAAACTATAAGACAGTCCCAATGAAATGTTTTTCTTTGTAAGAGTTGCCATGGTCTTTACAGCAATAGAAACCAACTGCTTGTCTCCACAGATTTGTCTACTCTTGAACTTTCGTGGATATGGAGCTGATGGTATGTGGCATTCTTTGACTGGCACATGACCTCCCAAGGTCCATCCATATTGTTACAAGTACTAAATATCTTTCAAATAATATTCCCGTCTGGATTCTCATATTTTATTTATCTACTTATCAACTGATAGACATTTAGATGATTTCTACCATTTAAATCTTAGCTTCCATAAGCATTCATATGTATTTGTTATATAGACATATGCTGGGTCATATAATAAGTTTGAAATTGTATGTCCAAACTTCAGGGACTTATGTAATGTGCTACAATTATTACAAGATGTTTCTTACCATTTTTAGTATTACCACATGCTTAAAATTACATTTACTCTGATGATCCACTTTCTAACTGTTGCTATTTGTGTGATATGGGTTTTTTTTAGGTTTTTTTTTTTCATTTTCAATCTTCTTGTAGGTTTTTTTTTTCCCTCTAATGCAGCACTTCTCAACCTGTGTGTCACAACCTCCTTGCAGAGGGTAGGGTGTCACATATCAGATATTTACATTATGGTTTATAATAGTAGTAAAATGATAGTTATGAATGAACATTGAAATCACTTTATGGTTGGGGGTAACCACAACATGAGGAACTGTATTAAAGAGTGGAAATTATAGGAAGATTAGGAATCACTCTTCTAAAGTGTGCTCCTTGCATATGGCATACAGCTAGATCATACATACATATATCTATAGATAGATAGATAGATAGATAGATAGATAGATAGATAGATACATACATACATACATACATACATAGATAAAAATCTTACAGATCTTGACAATCTCTGACTTTGGTTGGGTTATTTAACCCATTCACATTTAATGTAATGATTCATATTTACACTAAATTATACATGTCTACATTCTTGCTATTATATAAGTGTAATTTCCTTTATTTCTTCAAGTATATTTCTATTTGCTTTGAATTATGACATAGGACTCCTCATCTCAAAAGCAGTTTTTGTTTTTTATATCTTTCCTAGTTGCTTAAAAACAATACTTTCTTCATTTTTAGCCTGTGTGGTCATTTTATTTAAAACAAGACATTTACCCATCATCTTGTAGGAATTCTAAATACCATTATTATCTAAATTACCTAAATTATCTTTCCCCAAATTATTATCCTTTTATCTAGTTGGGTTTTGTTTGTTTAGTAATTTAACGGAAATGCTTCAGTGAGTTCTCCTCTTCCTGCAATGTGCAACTGTGACATTTCTCCTGATATCAATCTCTGGTATGCATATGCACATGAGAGGTACTCAAACCTACACACACACACATACATAAACACATACACACACATGTACACACATGTACACAAATAGGGAGATTTGTCAAAATAAGTGCAAACAGCCATAGGCATATGAGAAATGTATTAATTCAAGGTTATATCGAGATTCCATCTCACCCCTGACAGAATGGCTACCATGAAAACATCTCATGCTGCCAAGGATGTAGGGCAAAGAAACACTACTTGTCAGCATGTGAACTATTGGAGCCACTAGGAAAATCAGAATGCAGGTTCCCCAAGAGTCCCAAAATACCATATAATCCAACTAATCAATTTGTGAAAATATAGTCAAAGGAATGCAAAGGCTCCAGCTCAACAATGATTCTTGTGGTTCTGCTTAGATGTCTATCATAGATGAATGGAAATGAGGACCACAGAAAAGAAGAATATGAATGCATACACTCACACTTGTGTGTATGCAAACACACATACACACATATCCAGGATCTATGGTGTATATACTTATGCACATATACACACAGAAATATGACATGAAAGTAAAGGAGAGACTACTGCAGAAGAGAAAAGATATTGACAGGAGGAAGATGACAGGAAGGGATGGGAAATAAATATGCTAAAGAACTTGATGTATTTGACCAGAAAAAAATCTTACTATGAGGCCCATTTTTTTGCCTGGTAATTACACAATAATAAAAATTATTAAATGAAGGGGAAGAATGGAGAGACAGCTGTACTAGTACACATCTGAAATCCCTGAGGTTGAGGCAGGAGGGTCTCATGATAGAAGCAGGCCTGGGTTATAGAGCTAATTTAAGACCAGCCTAGGCAACTTAGTAAGATCTTTTCTGAAGGTGAAGTTTTTCTTTTAAGGTCTCCGTCTGGAACTGAGTGGTGGAGGACTTGCCTTGTACATACAAGTCTCTTGGTTTAAAACCAGTACCAGAAATTAACAGAAAGGAAAGAAAAGAAAACAAGCAAATCAAACATGCATAGAAATTACTGCCACAGAGTGCACAAACCCTTCTTCATTCAAGTGACAAACGGTTGGCAGACAATTAGATTCTCAAAGTCTTTGAAACATTTTGTTCTCCAGAATTTTCTGTTGGGGATAACCTATTGATCATACATATAACCTTCAACTCAGAAAATATCTAAATGTCTATGGATATCTGCATTATATGGTCTCAGTCTATGAAAGAATCCAAGAGTATATCATGCCTAACACAAATCACATTTAATTTGCAGCGAAATCCCATTTTCTAAAGTCTTTAGAGTAAAAAGCACATCATATAAATCCATTGTAAGACCCCAGGAAATAAATAGCAGTCAGCCAGGGTAGGGGTTGCAGGTGTTTGTGAGTACCCAGTTAGTTAGGGTAATGTGTATTGAGGAGATCAACATCCTTTTGAGCTGTGCAAACTATGACCCAATACATCATAAGAGGGATTCAGTACACGGAATTATGACTTGTAGGTCATCTTTACTTATAATAGCCCAATGCAGAGCCTTGGTTGTATCCAGCCATGAATGGTAGACTATGTGCTTCCTTGGCAGTAAAAAGAAGAAAACTGCTGATGTAAGCAAGCTCCCTGCCAAGTGGGTGGTGTCTTGAACAAAACTATACATGTAGATGACTCTATTCATAGGATATTATAGAAAAGAGTAAAAATTTCATAGTAGAAAAAGGGCCAAACTATCGTTTTCTCTGTGAGTGGAGGCAGGGATGGACTGGAACAGAGATAAAGGAAATTTCAGGAGAGTATACCACATGGTGTCACGATGATAGTTGGAGTTAGGGATCTATACATGGCTCCGTGGATAAGCCTGCTTGCTGTATAAGCAAAAGGACCTAAGTTCAAATCTCAAGCAATGGGAGGCAGAAACTAGGGGATTCTGGGAGTTTACCAGTCAGCCTTCTCAACCAAAACAGAAAAACACATAGTTCTGACCATGGCTATGTGGGCATGACCAATGGTCAAAACTTGAAATGTTATCACTTTTATATCAAAAGAAGATATTATGCACTCCTAGCCAACCCTTGGTTCTACTTAATATTTATTGGCACACACAGGAGGAAGTTGACTACTGTCTACAACTGCATATTAAATTTATAGGACAATGGATTGATTGGTAAAAAAAGAAAAGGCTACAATATGATTACATGATAGCAAAATCAAATCCAGTCATGTGTTAATAATGGTGGAGGAGTTCTGGTAGCATGTATGTGAATGCTCATTCACCACACAGGTCTTTTAATTTCATAATGTGGTTTGAGTTTTTAATTAAACATCTGAAGGCGAAGGCATTGGGAGCAGGGTTTCCAGCAGGCTCTCCAGATAGCTGTCCAGAAAGTACATAAACTTTATTCTTGGAAATGGCATAAAATGCTCAGACAAGCAATAGCTTCATGCCAATGCTTGATTCACATGGAGAAGCCTGTGTGGCTATGTCACAATTCATGCTGATGTCATGTTTGAGAGGATTTGACTGACTAGAGGAACAGCTTTGCAGCTTCAACTAAAATTTTGCAAATAAATAATAGATATTTATCTAATGTTAAGGTAAAATCACACATGCATTAGGAAATTTTTGTCATGCTCAGAAAGTGTTCTTGTTGGTAAAATTTTATATTTCTGCATTTAACATATATCTTGAAAGACAAAATTAAACATCAGATTCAAGGAAATTGAAAGTGTTTGAAGCATTAAACATTTTAACTGAATCTAAATATATATATAACCAAACTGAATTTAAAAAAAAAACTTAAAATAACTGATAAAACTTGCTCGATTTAACAAGGGAATAAGATTCGTAGGCTGAGCCTGAAATCACATGAAAAAATCCCACCTTCAAGTTTTATCCAAAAAGGTTCCATCTATGGAAAGAAGCCTGATTCCCAAAATATTTTTCAAGGTATATTTTGGCTTACCAAGATAGATGGAAGGTAGTTTGCTTTTCAACAGAATTCTCAAGGTTCACAGAAGGTTAGCCATCTCATCCTCTGGCAGGTGATCTTTTAAAGTTGTAGATCTGCATTTCATAACAGACACCCCAGGGCTTTTGTGTGGCATTTAACTCTGTTTATGATAATCAAACCAAGCAGTAGCCTGGAACACACTCATAAATGAGTGTATGGAACAGTGGCATGTGTATACCATGACTTGTAGACTCCCAAGGAAAGGAAATGATCTTCAGAGGAAGGCAAGATGAAGCGCTAACCTCAGAAGCACGCTGGGAGATGGGAGGCTCTTCCTACCCGACAGGAGGTGCTAGGTCACCCTGGGAGATGGGAGGCTCTTCCTACACGATAGGAGGTACTAGGTCACTAACTCAAAGGTCTAGGAGAGGCAGCCTCAGACTCCCTGCTATTCAGTGTTGCCAGAAGACAGCGTGGTCTACTGTGTAGAGTTGATGCTATCTACCCATATCTCAGCTAGCTTATACTTTCCCCAGTAATAAGCTCGGAAGTAAGGCTGAGCTCTCCTCCTCCTTTAGTACCTTTCAACTTCTCTCTGTAGATTCTGTTTGTTGTCACCGTTGATGTTTTAGTTTATGTCATCACTCTGTGTGGATGCATATTGTGAGACACATGACCATGACATCGTCTTTACATTTTTTTTGCTCTGAGGACACCCCCTCACCCCAACTTCTGCTCCTCGAGTCTTTTGTTTTTTCTTTTGCAGAGAATCAGGATGGCGAGATGCTTTTTAAAAGATTGTGTTTTAAGTTAGCATAAAAAGTAATACATTTCATGTTGACATTTTTGGGAGATGTGTCATATTCTGTCCTAATCCATGCTCCTCCCCAGCTGCCTTCACCTTTGTCCTGTTCTCTCTGTCTCCATTCTTTATGTCATATTCATTCCATGACCTCCCTTAAGCCCTCTTCCCTCTCATGATGACCTCTGTCTATAGATGTATGCATATATATTATATGTAATTTAAAATCTGGGTTCTGCAAATTAGGGAAAGCATCATGATCTTATGTATTCTTTACTGTTGAATAAAATTCCATTGTGTACACGTACCATAAGTTCTTTATCCGTTCCTCTGCTGAGTCACACCTAGGCTAGGCCCATCAACTGACTGCCATGAGCAGTGGAGCCAGAATCACGTGTTTAAGTAACACAGGGAAGGAAATTCTTTGAGACACCGCGAAGGTTGAAAACTCTTTGTCTTAAACACTTGAAACATAAGGAATTTCATACTTAAAATATGTTTTTTTTTTAATTTGTGGATATGTGCATTAACCTAATGACATTTGTTAGAAATGAAGTCCAAACATAACCAAACTGGCTGCAGTACAATCTTACCCCATACACATAGCTTGAAGGCAATGTTGAGGAGTAATATCAGTTCATACTTGGCAGTTTCCCATTCTGTGAGATGGAGTTTGGAATTTTCCACTCACCGCATCAGAGTGATCTCGAGATGTTTTATATTTTGCAGCAGTTTGGAGTTGGCGTGAATCTTTAAGGAAGGTTGGTTCTACACTGGGAAGACTTGCGTCTTGGACTATATTATGAAACAGGTGACTAAGCTTGGCTGCTAGGGAGTTCAAAGCCACATGTGTAAGTCACCTGACAGTCATGTCACTTTCCCAACACTTATCCTTATCCACCTAGAGTGCTCTCACTTCTCCTTTCCGGGCTGTATCTTGACGTATTAATAGGCGAAGACAATTATATCTTTGGACCATTTTAATAATGAATAGAGATCAGCGAGAGATCCCTACCTGTGCGAGTCCCCAGCAAAAGCCAACTATCAAAGCCAACTAAAGGCACTTCAGAGAGAAAACAGCCAAAGAAGAAAACAGAAGCCTATTTTTTGTTGTTGTTGTTTTGTTTTTCGAGACAGGGTTTCTCTGTATACCCCTGGCTATCCTGGAACTCACTTTGTAGACCAGGCTGGCCTTGAACTCAGAAATCTGTCTGCCTCTACTTCCCGAGTGCTGGGATTAAAGGCTTGCACCACCACACCCAGCTTAGAAGCCTATTTAAAAATAATAATAATATATATATATATATATATATATATATATATATATATATATATATATAATATATATATATATATATATATATATTCAGAAAGCATTGTCTTGAATTGTCTTCTGGAGACAATCTGTTTGGAAGATGGGAAGTTGAGGAAGCAGGGGAAACTCTAGAAACATCTCTTCCTCAGTACAATAGATACTGCTCATTATTCTGAGCACATTCCCCATCTTAAAATGTCTGCAGAAATGCCAATTTAGATTTTTCTGGCATTTGAGGTACAGGAAATCTTTAGTTATTGTAACTCCTATCTCTTGTTAAATTTAAATTAATCCCACATCTGCTCGGGGAGGTCAAAACCAAGTTACAGTATTGAGTCATCAACCCACAATGCTTTGCTGCTTTCCTTATCATTTTTGTGGCAAAAAAAAATTTTTTGTAGCTAGTGCTTTTTTAATTCAGTGTGTTCCAAAGCATATTTTGTATTTTGGGGGAATGAATTTATCAAGCATTACCTCAAGTAAATAGCTTTATAAGGCTGCCTAAATAGCCCACATGTGCACCTTGATCCTTTTTCAGTGGTCCTGCTCCCCCTCCCCCCATCACTGCCTTCCCTCTCAGCCTATGTGCTTTGAATGGATGGGCATCCTCTCCTAGTTTCTCAATGGGAATGCATTCACCTTCAGCAAATTAACACACCCCATGGTCCTGTTCATAGTGATAGATTTATATTACATGGTCAATAATACCTTTGCAAGCTCACAGTTCCAAATATCTTTCCTTCCACAAGGTTTGAAAGTATGTGGATTTAACACTTATGCCTGTTTAGAGCATCTGTACCAAAACAGAACCTACTGGTGCCTCACACACACACTCCAATTTAGAGTTAGCCTATAAAAGAAAGAGTGACCAGAGACAGTGGAGGGTTGTGATAAATCCTGTCAGGTTATGGTTAAAGATGCCTTTGTCCATAAACTTGCACATAAAAGTCATTACACTAATTTTTGAACACACACACACACACACACACACACACACACACACACAACATATACACACACACACACACACAACATATACACACACATACTCATATAAACATACATATGTCATTACTGGGTTCTAAACCTAGGACCTTATGCACACCAGGCAAGTCCTCTACCACTGAGCTATATCACCAGCTCTCAGAGTTACATTGAATTTTGTGTTTCTGTCTGCCATTGTTTTTTCTATCTCTACATCTCTTCTAATTGAATATCATCACATCACACTCAAAATATTTTCTTTGTACTTATATCTCTATCTTTTCAAACATTTAAAACATTTAAGACCTCTCTGTGTCTTTGTCTGCCTCTGTGTGTGTGTGTGTGTGTGTGTGTGAGAGAGAGAGAGAGAGAGAGAGAGAGAGAGAGAGAGAGAGAGAGAGAGAAACACTAGGAAATTCTTTGAAGTTGTATTGGAAGAGCAGGATCTAGTCTGCAGTGAGGCTGGCCTCTACAGTTCAGTGCAGGCCAAATGTGGTCCAAGGACCCTTCACATCACAGTTGCCTATGGTCTACATCATAAAAGCTTCCTTCCAGATGAAACCTTCAATCACAGGAGGGTGGCCTGGTGATCTCAGTGTTAGGTAACTCCCCAGCCAAATCTGAGTGCCCTTGCCATAGATTTGTCCCACCAACAGTAGCAAGCAGACAACTATCTATGTATGGGTCATATAGCCGCTTGCATATGTAAAAGTCATGGAAAGAATTGCATCTTCCCTTGCTGGCATCATAGGAGGCATAGGGGAAACTGCAGGAATGTTAAAACAGTCTATACCTTACCATTCACTTTGAATGTCTTCCTTTAAATTGAGTTTTCTTAGTCTTGGCCTCCTGTTAACTTCTTTTAAATGCCACCATCTAGGCTATATTCCAGAAGGACGAGCTGGGACTCTCACACAAAGCAATACAGATGTCAATATAGAATCATTGGGATAAGTGGGCTCAATAGAAGCCACAAAGAGCATTTTCAAGATTGTCAAAGCAAAGTTCATTATCGAGAACTGAATAGAACACAAAAGAAGACAAAAATCTATTGAGCTGGGATTCTGGCTTATCTCCCTTGCTCAAGTTATTATCATTGTCATACCTTTTGCTTCTATCATCCTTATCAAATCCAATTTCCCTAATATATTAATATGTGTGCATCTCATTTGCCATGATAGAGAAAATTCACAGGAAACGAGCTGTCCTTTTCACTGTGCGCTACAGGAGGTCAAGGGAGGGTTAGATGGATAAGGATCCTGTCAAGCACTTAATGACGTTAATGGGATCAGCAAAGCAGGACTTCTTGGGTAACAGACGATATTGCACAGAATATGCAAGCAGCTCCTTTCCCTTGGTGGCAGTGTCACCGCATCAAAGCCAAACTGTGACTTGGCTAATCAATTCAGAACGATTCTTGTTGAGCAACTGTCACCTCTAAGGGACTATTGATGCGATTTTCTTGCATCTGTTATTTCCCATCAGGTATGAATTAGGCTCTATAATGGGTTCAGGTGCTCAAGTAAATTGACTGTCATGAAACCCTCATGTGTGAGATTTTCCTGGAACTCATCTTATCCCAGGGAAGAAAGTAAAGGAGCAGAATTTTGACAAGGGTATGAAGGGGGTCACTCTACCCACTGTCAGCAACAACAAAAAAATGATGTCAAAAAAAGTTATTGCTTTATTAATCATTCAGTTGGCCCATTAGCAGCCCTAGGCTCCTCCCACAAATATCTCAGGCACAGTGAAGAACTAAAGAGAGAGACAAGAGAGAGAATGGTCTTGTCCTATTGATAGAAACTAACACCACCAGGTGCCAGTGTGGAACGAACTGTATATCGAGGTGTATGCCTTGACTCAGTCATTTCTACTTGAAACTCAAGGCAAAGGAGATGTTAAAGGGTATAAAAAGATTACACATACATGGAAAAATGGAAAAGATTTCATTGTGACATCATTTCCACTGATAAAACTTGAGAGATGACATAAATACAGCAGAGTATATCTAGGACACAGATCAGGGAAACATCAAAAAATGCCGATGATATCTAGAAATTGATCGAGACGAAGCTATCCGGCACATCTAAATGAATCCAAATAAACATTATAGAACCACGTTGCATTAGGTAACATTATATATGCATTATATGTGTACTTACATGGAAAAAGAGAAATGCCTCAAAAACTGTTTATTGAAAACAATTTTTACAAGACTTTTTACAAAGAATTTTTACAAGACTAATAAAGCTATTAAAAAAATATGCTAAGAAACTTTGGGTGAGTATAAATGACTGGGGGATTTGAAAGGGTTCTCAGGACCGTGCCACCACTCAGAGATGATGATAGCAGAGATGACGACGGATCAATGGTATAATAATCAGGAAACCCTGATTTACAATTTGGGATGAGAGGCAGTAACAGCATGCACTGCCACGGAGACAATAGTAATAAATGGAACTGAAACGAAATAAACAAGCAGGGGAGGATTAGCAAGCAGATCACACCGGGAGGCTGAGGAAATACTACATGACATTTGAGAGATGTAGCGCTAAAACCAAGGCCTGGGATTTAAAACCCTTCTTCAGGGGAGTTTCTGTTGGCCTGCGAAGAGCTTTCCAGAGGAAATGAATATAAGAGGTGATTTTTAAATGTGTGAGGCAGACAGCTTGTTGGAGAGGAAGTCAAACAGAATTTTTTTTTTCTCACAGAGCCCAAAGAAAGAAAGAAGAATATTTTGCTTTGGGAGTTCCAAAGAGGAAATGTAAAATGAGTCTCCATTATCCTGCTGTTGCTGTCAAAGCATACAGACCAGCTCTGTCAAGTGAGTCACGGATACCTTAAAATGCCGTGGCAGGTACACGGTACAGAAACAACAGAGGAGAAAGATCACCTCCAGAAAAATCACACTAGGGAATGCCTGAGCACGACTGTGCTATCTTTCTTCAACCACTGAGACATGGCTGTGCCCACGACCAAAGCCAGCAGGAGTGTTCTCAGTGGCATGGGGCTGTTCTCCAGGAAGCAGAAGCTGTCTCTGTGAGGGCACACATGAACAATGCCCAGTAAACTCAGGGGAGGATGGTAGAATGGACGAGACCCTGGGCAAAGACAGAGCAAATGTCCAAGAAGTAGGAGGAGCTGAGAGGGGGTGCTGACGGGAAGGACACCCAAGAGGGGAGTTAACTTGTGGGGAGGAATTTATGCATGCAGTCACATGTGTGTACACACAAGGTCACATACACACACAAACACACAGGGGACACATATACATACAGAGAGAGGGAGAGAGGGAGAGAGAGACACAGACAGACAGGCAGACAGACAGACAGACACTCATACCCATTTCTGCTACATTGTGCCATGAATTCAATCAACAAATGATTAAAAATACTCAGCAAAAAGTACTGTCTACTGTAGCTATGTTCAGAATACTTAAAAAAAAAACCTTTCTAAAGAGTATCATTATCCCCTTAGAATGCAATGTAGCCGCAAGTTACAGACATTTCTACTGTATTAGCTATTCTAAGTCACTCTGGCATGCTTTAAAATTTATGACAGTTGGATGTTCTGGTACACACCAGTAAAAGCAGCACTCAGGATGTTGCAGTGGGAGGGTAGTTATGAGTCTGAAGCTAACCTGGACTACACAGTGAGTTCCAGGCCAGCGAGAGCCACTCAGCAAGATCATTGTACTGGCTAGGTTTGTGTCAACTTGACACAGCTGGAGTTACCACAGAGCAAGGAGCTTCAGTTGGGGAAATGCCTCCATGAGATCTAGCTGTGGGGTATTTTCTCAATTAGTGATCAAGGGCCCCTTGGGGGTGGGACCATCTCTGGGCTGGCAGTCTTGGGTTCTATAAGAGAGCAGGCTGAGCAAGCCAGGGGAAGCAAGCCAGTAAAGAACATCCCTCCATGGCTTCTGCATCAGCTCCTGCTTGAGTTCCAGTCCTGACTTCCTTTGATGAACAGCAGTATGGAAATGTAAGCCGAATAAACCCTTTCCTCCCCAATTTGCTTCTTGGTCATGATGTTTGTGCAGGAATAGAAACCCTGACTAAGGCAATCATCTATGGATATCAATCAATGAGTGAGTGAAATAAAGTATGTTGAAGAAGGTGTTGAGATGCTAGGCAAATAATATGCCAATTTTAATAAGAAATTGAGCATTAATATGGA
Source organism: Mus minutoides (assembly GCA_902729485.2). Classification (NCBI taxonomy): domain Eukaryota; kingdom Metazoa; phylum Chordata; class Mammalia; order Rodentia; family Muridae; genus Mus; species Mus minutoides. Next base: position 106,848 of record LR749880.1, on the reverse strand, counting down.
TTTCAGTATCCTACAAGGGCCCCAGTTTAACCCTCCATGCACATGAGGGATGGCTGAATGATGCCTGATCTGGCGGTTCCCTTATTATTCCCTTATTATTTTTAGGCTCTCTGCGTGTGTGTGTGTGTGTGTGTGTGTGTGTGTGTGTGTGTGTTTTCTTTGTGTGTTTGTATGTGTGTTGAGAGAGAACAACATTCTAAAGAAAAGTATAATCTCTTCTTCCAAACAGTTCAAAATCTGTAAAGAAGCCACAGCAGCTAGCGCCCAGCAACGATCAGAAACCCTCCTGTGAGTGTTCCTCCTGCAGCAAGCGCACTGCTGGCTGAGGAGGAGTGCCTGAGGTCTACTTTGTTTTTCTGTTGGTAGTGATGAGGTCACCCAGAGGACCCAGTTTCTTCCCTTGTTGCCCTGGTAATCAAAAGCACATAATTAAAAGCTGGCTCGTGACAGCAACACATGTGATTCTGCGACCCACGTTTTGGGTTTTATTTATTTATTTATTTATTTATTTATGTCCTGAGCAATCCTCATTAGACCACGTTAGATTCACAATAGCTTTCCACTCACACAGCCGGTGCTGGAATGATCCTAAGTCATGGGGGTTTAACCTAAGAATTCCCAGCCAGGCAGTGGTGGCACACGCCTTTAGTCCCAGCACTTCAGAGGCAGAGGCAGGTGGATTTCTGAGTTCAAAGCCAGCCTGGTCTACAGAGTGAGTTCCAGGACAGCCAGGGCTATACAAAGAAACCCTGTCTTGAAAAAACAAACAAACAAACAGAATTCCCTAAATACAGAAGAGGTTTGAAACCTGATTTTTCCCTCCCAAAATAAAGAATTCACTCAAGTAGATTGGGTTCTTCTAACAATCACACAAAGGAGGCCTTGGGTATCTGGTAGGGAAGCCTAAGATCTGGGATGAGGTGGCAGGGAGAGGGGGAGAAAAGAAGAGAGAGGGGGAGGAGAAAAAAGGGGGGAAAGAAGGGGAAAGGGAGAAGGGAGGAGAAAAGGAGGGCAGGGGTAAAAGGATGGAGAAGACAGGAAGGCAGGGGAGATGGGAGAGCTAAGGAACAGAAAAGGTAGAAGGGGAGGAGAGAGGAGAAGGGAGGGGGAGAGAGAAGGAGAGGAAAGTGGACAAACACAAAGCCCAAGGACTCTTGACCTGTGTCCAAGGCTCCCACGAGTCTGGATCACTGTTTGGATGAGCAGAGCCACGTCACAGCCGACGAGCTGTTTCCTGTCACCTGGATGGTTGCTTCTGCTCACTGCACCAGCCATAAGCTGGGATGTTTGTTTGCTTGTTGGTTAGTTCGTTTAAGGCTCTGCACTTCTAAGGCCTATTTGTTCACTTCTGTGACCATGTTTTCTTGTTTGAAGAAAATTCTGGGAGAGGACAGCTGAGGAAACCCCATGTGCTTTCTTAGGAGAAGTGGGGATTAGGTTTTTATGGGTTTTAGACTTTTTTATTTGGTTTGGTTTGGTTTTAAAGACAAGGACTCATTGTATAGCTCAGGTTAGCCTTAAAAAACACAATTCTCCTGCCTCAGGCTCCCTCAGACACACCTAGGCCTCCACATACCTTTTGAGACATGAATCCAAACGCCTGTCCTACCCAGGCTTTGGGGAAGTCTTTCCTCACAGTCCTCCAAAGTCATTTGAAAATAAAGGCCCTCAGCTTGGCCCAGCCACACAGGCCTGTAATCCCAGTTAATTGACAGACTGAGGTCATAGAGTGAAAGGTCAAGGCTACTCGGGGCTACCATGGGAGCTCAAAGCCAAACTGGGCAGGTTAATGAGACACTGTCTCAAAAAAAAAAAAAAGTTTATGTTAGTAAATAAAATAAGCACAAGTAATTTCAACATTAATATAATTAGTGAATTAATTACTTTTTAAAAAGTGAAGAGCGTAGTATGGTACAGGTCAGTGGTAGAGATTTGCCTTGCATGTATGAACCCCCTTCTCCACCCCCCCCCCAAAGAAGAAAGTCTCTCAATCAGCCACAAAAACGTTACCTACTGAGTGGACAGAGAGGACAGATGTGCATGATGTGCATAGAGAAGACTCTGGGTGATGCTTCAAGCATCGCACATGCTAAGTCTGCCAACGGAGGGTGATGGGCTCCTCTTGGGAGTCAGCAGAGGAGGAAGTCACTTTCTACTTCCTACATTGGAGACTCCACAACCTCCTACCAGTTTATTGAGATTCGGCCTTTCCTATAGACTCACCAAATAAATAGTATCTGCTCTCTCCAGTGTGGTGCCTGTAGCATGGCCAGCACCCCTGACTGCCCGTGTCTGTCATTAGCATTATCAGATGCTATCCATGTTATCATTAGCAGTCCATGCAGGCACCAGGTTATGCATAGCATCATGTTCTTTGAGAGGTAGACAGGAATTTCTCTGGCACCATGGTTGATTCTTGAAGGCCCCCATTTGAGAACTCCCATGGTTGCATATGGATCGTCACTTATTTCAAAAGCAACTCGGAGCATGTAAGAGGTATGCTGACTGCTCCCTCACCTCTATAAATGAGCATGTTATATTTAAATACATACCTATCTCTGGGCAGTGTTCTGGAATACGTGATGGCACTCTGTTCACATGACATCTGATAGCACCCCTATGTTTTTAACCTGTGGGCCCAAAATGGGGACATCATGAGTTCTTTGTGCCCCATGTTGTAAAAATTAAATGTGAATCTGTCTTGACACATTCGAAGGCTTTGGGGGAACAGAAATCCATAGATGGTATGTTGGGGTCCCAAGTGCTAAAATGGCCAAAGAGACTACACCTTGGGGACAGCTTCTGGACCCCAGTGCCCCATCTCTTCTTTGAGGACAGTGGGTCTGCTGAGAGCTTGGATTCCAGTTTGGGCAGAGAGAAGAAAGAAAGAAGTGGCAAAGTCCAGCCAGTGGCAATCAGATGAACCCAGCGGGCCCAGGCACTATGGCGGGAGAGAGATGAACCCAGTGGGCCCAGGCACTATGGCGGGAGAGTGAGAGCAGAGAGCGCGGCTGGGCTGGGCTGAGGACAGTCTGCTAACTCAGCTTCCTGGTGTTTGGCCTGGAGGAAGCACCCACTTGAGGGTCCAACAGCAAGAGTAGGAACAAGTCTGTTGTCAGCAGCCAAGGATGGCCCAGGTGAACACAGAAGCACACTGGGCTCTCAGCCTTGCTGTGATCCTGGGTCTCAGGCAAATGAGTTCTAGCCTTAGCTGACAGTCAGGTAAACGACAGTGCCTATGTCCATTATTCAAATGGTGCTAGTGTGCCTAGACTAGAGTTCCTCCAAGTTCAGAATAACCCTTCTCTCCATGCCTTGAGTTTCTTGCAGAGTCTTTCTTGCACAAAGAAACAATCTGAAAGGTGTGGGCTTTCTAGAAGCTACAAGTTTTATAATTTGTTGGTAGTTACTGGAGGAAGGCACTGGTTTCTAGCTAAGTTGGAATTTCAGATGGTAAGCATAAATACATTTTAACATAAGTTACAAATATTATGCTAGACCCACTTATCTATCTTAGTTTGCTATGGTTTGACTTAATTTCCTTCTTTCTCTCTTTCTCTCTTTCTTTCTTGCTTTCTTTTTTGTTTTTTACTTTAAGATGATTAGAAGGTACTAATAGGTTAAAGTGGTACTTCAAGTCTAGTTTGGATCTTATCTTGGGGGAATGATATGTTGTTTACCTAAAAATCACATTTAACTGAAACTTTCAAAAATATTAGCATATATTCATTGTACAAAGTGATGGGCATACATGGTTATAATGACAACATTTGAGGAGCTGGGGCAGGAGGATTGCCATGAGTTCAAAATGAACAAAGGCTTCACAGAAAAACCCTGTTTGGAAAACTGATATACACAAAAGCCAAAATAAGAAACAAACAAACAAACAAACAAAAGACAAAAACAAAACCAGAAACAACTGAGGAGTTCTTTTGTGAGATTCTCATCTAGACATTTTCTGTACTATGATGACACTCACCCCTCCCCGAACCTCTCTTACCCACTTCCCCTTCCATTAGCCTCTTTACTCTTCATAAATAGCATTAATATTTAACCCATATAAAGAACTAATGATACTGAACACACAAACAATCCAATACATAAGTGTGCAAATAAAATCAACATTTCCCCAAACATGACCATCACCAGCAAATCAGTAATGTGTGAAATGCTGTTGAAACCATTACTTGCACACAGATTAAAATGATGTGGAGGTACCGTGTGTCACCCCAAACTTTAAGAAAACAACAGTCTGGCTAGGATATTTCAAATTAAAAGAACTTGGATAACTTTATTTACTAAATGGTGACATTTGTGCACTGTGAGTAAGAGGGGAAATTGGGACTATTGAATTCTGTATGACTTTGAAATTTCTGTACGATGACAAAGGAATTGCAGGGCATCCTGGGAGCCTTGCAGACTTGGACTTACAAATGCCATCTGACTCTGCAGCTTTGGAAATCCCAGCACATGACATGTCTCTCAGCTGTGCCTCGGAGGCATTACTGCCAAGTCAGGTCTGCTGGGATTTTGACATCATCCAAGATTTTTCTGTTTATTTTCTAGGTTTCATATGGTCTTGATGGCAATCTTTCAAATGACATCATTGGGTATTTTTGTAACTCCATCTCTTTAGTTCTCTCTCTCTCTCTCTTTTTAAATTTCTTGCTTTGTAGGGGTTGAATTTTAGGTCTCTGATTTCATCTAGAAATAAACGTTTATAAAAATGTATAAACACTTCTCAGATGAGTCTGTTTTAGAGAGCCAGGGTACTATGTTAATTACATAGGTTACTTTGTTTCCTACATGGTATGATGTGGTTCTGAAAGGAGAAACGAGGAATAACAAATGTTTCCATTTGTTCTTTGAGAATTGTAAAGATGTATGCAATACATTGTGATCACATCTACCCCAATTCCCTCCTCCAACTCCTCACCTAGAACCTCCCCTCAACATTCCCTGACAAGTTCATGTGTTTTTAAACATACTCACAGCATCTGTGTGTCCCTGAACTGGCCACACCCCACAAAGGAAAATGACTCTTCCTTCCCCGGCCACTAGCAAATGGTTAATGGCTCCTTGGCTAGAGTTGGAGCCTTTGAACCACCCCCTATTCTGCCCCACCTTCATCCATCCTGAAATTCTAGCTAGCTTGTTTTTGTATAGGTAATCATCAATGATGTGAGTTCATGAATGCACCAGCCATTTCTTATTCAGGAGGATAGAATTTACATGGTTCTCCTCTACATTTCAGCTCTTAGAATCTTTCTACCACCTTGTCCACAAAGTATATTGAGCACTGGTGAGGGGTTGATAAAGATGTCTCTTTAGGGTAGAGTACTGGTTCAGCAGTGTTTCTAATTATGAGTTCCCTCAGTCCTCTCTGCCTAGTGCAAAGGGAAACTTCTCTCACCAAAGTTGAGAGCAGCCCAGATCTAGGGGATCTGGGAGGATCTAGAAGGCACTTTGACATGACCATGTGCCAGAATAGCAATAGTAGGTCTCCCCTCTCCCAGGGCCTATGCTATTCCAAGCTATGGGCTTTTGAACTGGTGTATAGTACCAGGATCCTTTGTATGCAGCAGCCTCAAGTCATCCAGAAACCACTTGGGTTCCCCATAATGTCTATGCCTCTAATGTACTAGTAAGTCTTGCCTGGCAGGTTGGTATTGAAGTATCCAGGGTCTAGCACTTACTAAGAGCATTATCTTTCCTCACTCAGTGGTCTACATAGCATCTTCAGGAGCATATACAGATCCTCTGCAACAAGAAGAGAGTTTCCTGGTGAGACTGAGAGTTAATTTTCTATATTCTGCAACCAAGTGTATAGTGTGTTTGGCAATAGGGTCGGTCCTATTATCTAGTTATGGTGTACAACCCAGAGCAATGACAACTGCCTGTGTTGATTTGGAGACCTCTGGATCCTCCCTCACTAGTAACTGGTTGAGAGTTATCTCATGACCAGCACTGTGATTTTCACTGATAGCCCCTGTCTTCTTTGAGAAGCACTCACATAAGAACCCTATGGACCCATTTAGTTTTGACTTCGGGCCTATAAAGCCATATGTACATATGTGCATGTATCGTGCAGGTAACCATCAATGATGTGAGCTCATATTTAGTATGTTCTTAAATGTTACCCATAATTACCCTAAAGCCACAGCCAACTTCATCAGAATAATGACTAGTAAAAGATCTGAAAAATTAGCAAAATTAGCCTTGCCGTGGTGATGCATGTTTATAGCAACATCAGTCTCAGTTACATGAGCTTTCATCTCTGAGCAAGTATGTAAGGAATAGAAGGAGTGTAGAATCAGACAAATTAGTCAAAATTATCCTGTCTTAGCCAGCAATAAAATTTTATATAAAATTTTGTGGATCAAATGTGGGCATGATTCAAATATCCCACGAAGGATCTACTGAAACTTTTGTAATTTCTGATTTTCAATTTAAAGCTGGAGGTTTATTCTCTTTTATTGTTTTGAGCACTGTCACATAGATTTTACATTATTATGGTGTAAGTGGCTTTGGCTTTGTGAATCTCTTCCTAATAGTGCTAGGAATTGACTTAAAATGCACCATGCTAGAAAACAAAAATGATTGTAAAAGCAATCTGAGATGAATAACGCCAGTAAATAGCAGATGAGGGGAGTGTCTGACAGAATAGGCAGAAAGAAGTCGGATGTGCATTCAAAAAATGAAATCTCCTTAGCAGTTTGTGAGAAATTAATGGAACTATGTTAGGCAATTTATTAATGGATTGACAATTGTAACTGAATAACCTAGTTCACTCTTCTGGATATACTGATTTATTAATGACATAATGTATGCAGCCATTTGCTTGTCTTATTCCCTCTAAATTATTATAGATACCATATTGTAATACATTTGTATGTGCATGTAAGTGTTCAGAAGTGGTATATCTATGTATACACATACATACCTATATACATATGCATACTCATATACATACACATACATATACATACATATGCATAAACATACACACATACACATGCATGCACACACATACACACAAACACATACACAAACACATACACACATACACACACATATACACATGCGCACATACACACACACACATACACATATACACACATATACATATACATACATAAACACACTTGCACCATACATATACATCACGCAAAAGAATATTTTAAATTTCAACTTCTGAAAATAGTACTCCTCTGCTAATGTATGAGCTTCTGATTTGATTTTATCATTTCTTTTCAGATTTTGTGTGAAGATGCCAGCTGTCTGCTCCCAAGGCTGTTATTTCATCACCACAAAGATTGGCAAATACAAGGAAATGATGACGCTTCTCACCTCCCTTATCCTCCTCCAGTTTCTTCTTCTCTGATGCCCTATCTTGCCACATAAACACTCTACAGTGCTCCTAACCTAGAATTCCCAGACTCTGGTCCACCCTAGCCACCACCTCTGGTATCTTAGCTTGGGTTTATTGCTGTGAAGAGACACCACGACCATGGCAACTCTCATTCATAAAGGATAACATCTAATTGGGGCTGGCTTACAGGTTCAGAGGTTTTGTCCATTATCATCATTCCAGGAAACATTACAGCTTGCAGGCACATACAGTGCTAGAGGAGGAGCTGAGAGTTCTACATCTTGATCTGAAGGCAGCAGGAGACTGTGTGCCACACTTGGCAGAGCTTGAGCGTGTCTGACCTCAAAGGCCCCTCCACAGTGGTACACTTCCTCCAACAAAGCCACACCCACTCCAATAAGGCCACACCTAGTACAATAAAGCCATACCCATCCAATAGGACCACATCTCCTATTAGTGCCAACCCCTGTGGGTCAAACATTCAAACACTTGAGTCTTTATGGGCCATATCTATTCAAACCACCACACCTGGGTAGCACACTACAACTTTCTGTTGAAAGTTCATTCTTTCTTCCTCTGCCACCAGCTGCACCAAGTCACCTGCAGTTAAAGAACCCATGGGTTTCCATACCATGCATACCACATGACTCTGTGTCCCCAGCCCAACAGTATAACCACCCTTCCCCTAATCCCACTCAAGGTGAGTATCAAATACCATGTAATACTGAAGAGTTTATTTTGGCTTACAGCCAGACAGGACACAGTCCATCATGTTGGGCAAGACACGATGTCAGGCACTCGATAACTGTTCTATTCCAATGGCCTGCTAGTGCCTTCTGGCTCTGTGGAAACTCGACAGCAAGGGGGAAGGAAACTCATGATAAGTTTCAGCTTTATTTCTTGATGTCTTACCACCGGAGTGTCTGGTGTGTTCAATAATCATATAGATGTGGTGGGCAACATAAAATAGTGGTGGTAGGTAGCTGACACTATTTGGGGAGCCTCTGGAGCCTTCATGAGCAACAACTCATAGAGTGGTATACTGTACCCAGGCTGGGATTATTACTTAAATAGCCTATGATTTCTGTGTCTAGCAATATCTACCTGTGTAAGATATTCATGTTCAGACTCATTTCCCTTATTAAATTAAATTTTAGAATGAGATCCTTTCATGACTTCAAATATACACTCATTGACTGACTGATTGATTGATTTGTGTGGGTTTGGGTAGGTACGTACCGCAGCATGAGTGTGGAGAGCAAGGGAGAAGATACTTTCCTTCACCATGTGGGTTCCGGGGAAAACTTGGGTCATCAGGCTTGGCAACCAATGCCTTACCACTGAGTCATCTCGCTGAGCCCTTCAGCTATCTTTTTAATTAGCTTACAAAAATAGCAGGCTTCTGTAGTGTTTTTCATTCATGGCTAATCTTCCCATGCCTTAGCAGGAATCCTGTTACTGATGTTCTGCTAAATGGCCACACTGTCCAACTCTTTCAAATGTTTATCCTTATATCCATAGGTCAGAGCCTTTCTCGGCCTTGGTCAGAGAAGCTACTTGCTATGAATGAGATTAATGCAAAGACTCAATGACTGGTCAAAAGTGCTGAGAATGGGTGACTGTAGAGTTCTTCGTCCCAATGGGGCATCTATATCACCCCCCTCCAAGGCCCAGGGAAGAGTGTAAAAGAGGGGATAGAAAGAGTGTGAGAGTTGGAAGATGGGGGTGAGGGTGGAGTGGGAAGTTGTCAAATGTTGCCTGTTCAAGATGACATAGCTACTGTGCCCACAGACTCGTAGAACTGGTGTTTACCTGTTCGATACTGCACCCCTCAACATTCTATCATGAGTGAGAGAGAGACTCATAGGGTTGCGACACTACCTGAAGAGCAGTCAGTTGTACTATGGCTGCTATGGTATAGGGAGTTACATTTATGAGTGGTATAGTCACTGGTGAGTGACCCTTGCTCCAGTAAATATTCCCCCTCCATGAAAGCAACTCTAAACAAACCTAGTAAAGAACAAAAACTAAAGCAAGGCATGAAAATAGAGGGCACTGGGAACGGAGGAAGATGAGGAGAAATGAGATGGAAGTATACTATACTATATAGATATGAATATGCATACAATACACACACATACTCATGGGAACATAAACCCACATATAACACACACATACACAAGCATACACACACATATAAACACACACAAACACACGAGAACATAAATACCCATATAACACACACATACAGAAACATACACATCTAAACACATGCAAACATATGAGAACATACACATATAACACACACAAATACATGGGAACATACACATACACACATACACAAACATACACATATAAACACACAAGAACATAAACACACATATAACATACACATACACAAACATACACACACATATAAACACACACAAACACACGGGAACATACACACATATGCACAAACACACACTTATTAACACACTCACACACACCGAGGCAATAGGATAATAAAGCAGAGTTAGGCTCTGGCTAGTGGTCAAATCAACGAAGCCACAGCTGGGATCTGTCAAGTGTGCAAGCAGATATGAGACAGTGTGAGAGTGAAGAAGCACAGGAGGTTTCCAGAAGAAACTGGCACAGCCACTGAAGACTCACTCCAGGGCCATGACTAACTGTCAATGGATAAGAACCGGCTAGGTGCTGCTAAGTGGTGGTCAGACACTAGCCTCGGCCAGTCAGAACACGATTCTGTCTCTAGGAGAGTAGCGTCTTAACTGAGGTAGTTCTCTGTATCCTAGAAAGTTCCAAGGACAGTGTTCTTATTGAAGAATGTGGGCATTCTGTTTTTATAGAAACAACATTGTGAGATGTGGTACTGCTATTGAAACAGTATGTGTGGCGGTTTGAATGAAAATGGACCCCATAGGCTCATAGGGAGTGGCATTATGAGGAGGTGGAGTGGGTGTGGCCTTGTGGGAGGATGTGTGCCACTGGGGTCGGGCTTTGAGGTTCCAAAAGCTTAAGCCAAGACCAGTGTTTGTTTGTTTGTTTGTTTGTTTGTTTGTTTGTTTGTTTCTTTCTTTCTTTCTTTCTTTCTTTCTTTCTTTCTTTCTTTCCTCTCTCTCTCTCTTAAAGATTTGTTTATTTATTTTATGTATACGAGTACACTGTAGCTGTACTATGGTTGTGAGCCATCGTGTGGTTGTTAGGAATTTAATTCAGGACCTCTGCTCACTCTGGCCCCATTCACTCCATTCCCACTCTCTCCACTCAGCCCACTTGCTCTGCCCCAAAGATTTATTTATTATACACTGTGCACTATCTTCAGACACACGAGAAGAGGGACTCAGATCTCATTATGGATGGCTGTTAACCACCATGTCATTGCTGGGATTTGAACTCAGGACCTTAAGAAGAGCAGTCAGTGTTCTCACCCACTGAGCCATCTCTCCAGCCTCTCCCCCCCCCCCCAGTGTCATTTTCTTTTTCTTCTGCCTGCTGTATGTATTTGTATGTCGAACTCTCAGCTACCTCTCTAGCACCATGTTTGCCTGCGTGCCGCCGTGTTTCTCACTGTGACAGTAATGGATTAAACCCTTGGATCAGTAAGCCAGTCCCAATTAGTTTTTCTTTATAAGAGTTGCCATGGTCATGGTGTCTCTCTTCATAGCAAAAGAAACCCTAACTGAGACAATGTGATTAAAATAGTATTTGAAAAGTTTTATGTCTAGAAATAAAATTGCTTAGATCCAAGGGGTTTCTTTTGCACCTTAAGCTTTAAAAGTCAAAATGGAGAAATATGATCATTAGCTGTAGAGATATGAATGGCCAAAATTACAGTGGCTGAGGAAAATATCTGCATGCTCTCTTCATAGCATCTATGTATGTCTTACTATTTCTCATTGCAAAATAAATTCACTTTTAATTTTATTATTATTAATTCTATGTGTATGACTGTTTTGTCTGAATGTGTGTCTGTATACCATGTGTGCACCTGGTGCATGCAAGGCCAGAAAAGGCATTGGATACCCTGAGGTTGGAGTTACCGATCATGGTGAGCTGCCACATAAGTGTTGGGAAACAAACCTGGATCTTCTGCAAGAGCAGCCAGTGCTTTTAACGCCTGAGCCATCTCTCCAGCCTCACAGATTCATTTTCACTAGTAACCCACATACAACGAACACAGCTACAGTGCTACCAGAAAGCAGTCACCTGATTTAGTGCCTGGCTACTTTCACTGGTACCTTCATGATGAAGATGTGTGTGTGTGTGTCCTTTATGTTGACCATAGGGTCAGCAAGCACAATACGAAGCCCTCAGACCACTCCACAAGAGGACTCACTGACATATTCTTATACTGCAAATCCTACTAATCCAGACGACAGAACACAAGCTAACCTGACATCAAGACTTGGAAAGATCATTACAACAGAGTGGTGTATACCCGAAGGTAACTCTTTAGAGAAAGCAGAATAAATGTTTGCCATTTCCGTGGTAACCTACATGTTACTAATTAGTTGTAGTGATTTTTATAAATTAAAAAAAAAGCTATTTTTTTCCAGTGCAATCATTCTTTATAGCATTAAAACATTTATGTCACAATACTACAAGACTACATTACCGTCCAATATAAATACACATCTGCACATGTGCATACACTTCTATATACACCACACACACACACACACACACACACACACACACACACACAATCTTTCATAGTCTTTCCATTACTCATATAATCAGTGACAAACATATCTGAGCCCAAGCAGATCTCAAATGTGCCACCCTGATTCAGCTGGGGTTGTGGGTATGCACTAGGATCGTGTCATCCTTTATATAGGTACGAGTGTATGACCGTGGATGGCGTGTAAGTGGAGCAGGATATCGGCTGTCCTAGTCTATGACTCTGGGCCTTATCCCCTCGAGACGGTATCTCTCACTGAGCCTGGAATGAGCCTTGTGGCCAGCAAACCCTGCAGTCATCCTGTCTCCATCCCTCCCTCCCACAGTGCACAGGAAGTGCATCACTCTGCCCATGTTGGTAACACGGTCTCTGGAGATTTGCCATCCTTCTGCAGTAAACATTCTAACCGCCTGGGTCGTCTCTCCAGACCCATCATTTTAGTAATTTTTATCAGACTCTATATAAGGAATGTTCATTTTCATTTGACATTTATTTCACAAGAGAAGTCTGGCAGCTCTCCCATAGCTCCCTGCCCGCCCGACTCTGACAGTTCAGGAGAACTGCCCATTCCAGCAGTAACCAGTATCCTAAGAGTGTACCCCTCATTTTTCTACCATCATCTGTACCAAGCCTCAAATTCCTTATTTTATTCTGAGGGGCTGAAGCTGTGTTGTTGTTTTTTTTTTAAATAAAAGCTTATCCTTTTAAGATTAAATTCAGTTTATGAAGATTATTTAACACATAGATATTAGCAAAAGAAGATTCTTCTCCCTATGCAGCTTTAACATATGTTTTATAGAACCCTCATAAAAATAGTATTAAGAAATTTTGTTGGTAAGATGTGTTTATAGGAATAGATATTTCTCGCTATAACACCCTGTCCTTGTGAGACCCGTAAAACAAGGGAAGTGAGGGTCTAGGGCCTAGTACTTCCCCAAGCTTGGCATGTTTAGGACCTCATGACCTTTTCTTGGTCAATGCTGTTCAATAATAATGCCAAGATTTTATGTGCTTTTGTAAATAGCATTGTTTCTCAGTGTCTAATGCTATTTAACAAAGCATAATTAACCAACTGAACTACTGAATATAGAAACACGAGAGAACAGAACACTCCTCTCTCCAGCCAGACATTACAGGGGACTGTGGAATGTAAAGCGATGCTTTTCTTCTCCCTCACTATTTTGGTTTGGGACATAAATCATTTTTTATGAAAACACATTACTAATACTAGCACAGTGGTTTATTAGCGCTATAAATGAACTCAATACCTACTGAAAATATGTTTCCAGTTTAATTTTTAGCACATAGTAAATATTGATAGATGTAACCTATCTTGTCTTTGGGTGATTCATCTTTTTTTAAGTCTAAAGATTTCCTGAGATTCAAACCTTAGAAGATGGTTTAACTACACAAATGTCTGGGTTAGCTTAGAGATATTTTCAAATACAGATACTTTTTTTTTTCTAAACAGTGTTGTAAAAAAAAAAAAGACATACTGGATGCCTCAGAGGGGAATATTCCTGTAGAGGCTTGTAGACTGGATATCAGTTCACTTCACCTGGGTTTGTTTCTGCCAGAGGTTACCTTCAGCTTCCCCTCCAGCTCCTTCAGAGGCAGGATGGTGCAGGAGTGAGGACCCTTGGGTCTCTTGGAAAAGGTTTTCCCTATGTCCTAAACTTTCTCAGCATTAGCAAGCCTCCCAAAGAGGTCCCACTGTCACCATCTGCCTATCCAAAAGTGATCATACCTAATAGAATAAAATGCAGTTATTTCAAAAGACAGATCTGATTTCTGATTGCGCAAGAATTATCTGGGATGCATTCTAAATGTAGAGAGATTCCCAGACCCCACCTTTGACCCAAAGAGTCCATGACAGGGAGATTAAAGCAAACAGGTTCTTCAGGATTCTTGAAGAAGGAACGATGTCTCGGGGGGGGGGGGGCACAGCCTACACATAGAATTACAGGAAAAGCCAGGGCCAACACAGCAATTCATACCTACTGGGAAGCAAGGTCAAGACGGAGCCTAACTAAACAAAACCCTAAACAAAGGGACGTGGTCTGGAGCTAGAGAGCCTTGGGGAAGAGTCTTTTAATGGGGACAGTGACAGAGAAGGATAAGAAATGGAAGTAGGGGCTGGTGAGATGGCTCAGGAGGTAAGAGCACTGACTGCTCTTCTGAAGGTCCTGAGTTCAAATCCCACAACCACATAGTGGTTCACAACCACCTGTAATGAGATCTGAAATGTTCTTCTGGTGTGCCTGAAGACAGATACAGTCTGCTTATATATAATAATAAATACATCTATTTTTAATTTTGTATTATTATTATTATTATTATTATTATTATTATTATTATATTCAACACAATATCTATTTTTATGCCAATCAGAAAAATGATGGACATGTTATTAAATGAAAATAAGTAGATAAAGTCTTTTTGTTTGTTGGTTGGTTTGTTTTGTTTTTAGTAGAGCTTAAAATTCTTACTGTAGTACAAACCCAAAATAAGAACAGTTTTTGGACATTGGAGTTCACTGTAATAAGGCTGTACTTCAATGTCCCTCACATCAGGGAAGGATTTTACCTCCATAGTAGATAAGCTAAGAGTTGACAGTTCTTCTGTGCCAAGGAATGAACTGTAGGCACGATTTTTTTGGATACAGATTTCCTGCATATTTAATACTTAATTTTCCGTAGCATATTTCCTGCTATGGTCAAAGATATTTGACTTGAGTGATTGTCGTCATTCTCAGCCCACAGGGAACAGGTTACATTCATTTAAGAAATGGTGTGTGTATTAATATGGTCTATTCATGAAGTCATTCATCAACTGTTTATGAACAATGGTTCTGCATGGAGAGTGGCACAGACATTAGGTGAAAGTAAGATTCTGGTTCATTGGCTGTGATGATTTTGAAAAGCATCCATCTCCTAAAAAGAGTAACTTGTAAGGTCCTCTTCAAAATTGATACAATAATTAAAAATATGAAGCAAAACATTCAGTCGCACTCTTACAAGCCATCTCCCAAATCAATTGTCTACGTTTGTTTTGGCTGTATAAATAATCTTGAAATATGTAAGCTGTTCTGAAAACCATAGTATAGTATAAAAACAATCCTACTAATAGAGAGGCTGAGATAGGAGAAGCATGATTTCAAGACCATTGTGTGGTACACAGCAAGACACTGTCACATACAAACAAGCAGAAAGTGTATATGGGTTGCACAATATTGGACATATTTTGTCCATTACCAAATTAGAGAGACCATGGGATGACAGTAAATAAATTTCTAATTCCTCATATTTTTGAATTTCAGTGGATTAGAATATGTTGGTAATATTAATTTTCATACTAAGAGATATTAAGGAAAAGTGATTGTTATTTTTGTTGTTAGAGGTGGAATTATGTTTGTGCGGGTTTATTGAAAGATTACTTACTTGTTTTTTCTAGGGTGTAGTTTCACTCCTTGTGTTGGTGTTTTCCATCTATTATCCTTTGTAGGGCTGGATTTGTGGAAAGATATTGTGTAAATTTGGTTTTGACATGAAATATCTTGTTTTCTCCATCTATGGTAATTGAGAGCTTTGCTGGGTATAGTAGCCTGGGCTGGCATTTGTGTTCTCTTAGGGTCTGTATGACATCTGCCCAGGATCTTCTAACTTTCATAGTCTCTGGTGAGAAGTCTGGTGTAATTCTGATAGGCCTGCCTTTAAATATTACTTGACCTTTTTCCCTTACTGCTTTTAAAATTCTTTCTTTGTTTAGTGCATTTGGTGTTTGGATTATTATGTGATAGGAGGAATTTCTTCCTTTTTTTTTTTTTTTTTTTTTTTTTTTTTTTTTTTTTTTTTTTTTTTTTTTTTTTTTTTTTTTTTTTTTTTTTTTTTTTTTTTTTTTTTTTTTTTTTTTTTTTTTTTTTTTTTTTTTTTTTTTTTTTTTTTTTTTTTTTTTTTTTTTTTTTTTTTTTTTTTTTTTTTTGTCTAATCTATTTGGAGTTCTGTAGGCTTCTTGTATGGTCATAGGCATCTCTTTCTTTATGTTAGGGAAGTTTTCTTCTATAATTTTGTTAAGGATATTTACAGGCCCTTTAAGTTGGGAATCTCCACGCTGTTCTATAGCTATTATCCTTAGGTTTGGTCTTCTCATTGTGTCCTGGATTTCCTGGATGTTTTGGGTTAGGAGCTTTTTGCTTTTTGCATTTTCTTTGACTGATGTGTCAATGTTTTCTATGGTATCTCCTGCACCTGAGATTCTCTCTTCTATCTCTTGTATTCTGTTGGTGATGTTTTCATCTATGAGTCCTGATCTCTTTCCTAGGTTTTCTAACTCCAAGGTTGTCTCCCTTTGTGATTTATTTATTGTTTCTAGTTCCATTTTTAGATCCTGGATGGTTTTGTTCCTATCCTTCACCTGTTTGATTGTGTTTTGCTATAACTCTTTAAGGGATTTTTGTGTTCCTTCTCTAAGGGTTTCTAGCTGTTTACCTGTGTTCTCCTGTATTTCTTTATGTCCTTCTTAATGTCCTCTATCATCATCATGCGATGTGATTTTAGATCTGAATCTTGCTTTCTGGTGTGTTGGGGTATCCAGGACTTGCTACGGTGGGATAACTGGGTTCTGATGATGTCAAGTAACCTTGGTTTCTATTGCTTATGTTCTCACACTTCCTTCCCACCATCTTGCTATCTCTAGTGCTACATGCCCTGGCTATATCAGACTAGAGCCTGTCCTTCCTGTGATCCTGGTTGTGTCAGAACTCTTCAGAGTCGAGCTGTCTCTGTAACCCTGTGATTCTGGGATCCTGTGATCCTGGGCATGTTAGAGCTCCTGGGAGTGGAGCTTCCTCTGGGTGTTGTGGGACTGGCTGTGAAGTTTGCACCCAAGGTCTGCTCAGGGCACCTGCCCAGCTAAATAAATCGAGAGAGAGAGAGAGAGAGAGAGAGAGAGAGAGAGAGAGAGAGAGAGAGAAGGAAGAGAAGGAGGAAGGAAGGAAGGAAGGAAGGAAGGAAGGAAGGAAGGAAGGAAGGAAGGAAGGAAGGAAGGGAAGGGAAGGAAGGAAGGAAGGGAAGGAATCCTAAGACGAAAGGAAAGTTCCAGATGTTAGGCCTCTTGAGTGCTAGACAACGCCATATTTCTGACCAAAGATTTGCCTGAAAGCCTAAGATTTCCACAAGCTCAATATAGGTTTGGTAAATACCCCAAAGTCTAGTCTTAGTAGAGACTCCAGGGAAACATGGTAGTGGGAAAACTTCAAAGCCAGAAGGAGAAACCAAATACATATACCCTAAAACAATGTGTAAGTACCAAAGGGGTGAACAATGTTCTTACCAGCAGATAAGGCTCCTCGACAGAACCCCTGGGGAGCTGTACTCTCTTCTCCTGACCTCACAGTGTAGGAGGCAGAGAGCTGAAGGGAGACATGTCTGGGTCTGACCTCTCTAGTACCACCCTTCAGGAAGCAATTTACAAATCTGAAAAAAAAAATACAACATCAAACCCCAACTCAGCCAGAAGCAATTTGAGGGCGTTTATACTCTTAGAAGTGCTACAGGTTAGTTAGTGCGGTTTGATGAAAAGGACTTTATGGTCCAGCCTGGAACGGAATGCCAATCTGCCCCCTCATCTCTGAGTTTATCTTTAACAGCAAATTGCTCTCAAAGAAGGATTGAAACGGTAGCTTTGTTGGTTGGTTGGTTGGGAAACACAGTCCGAGTATAGATGGTTCACATACTGGTGCTTTTAAAGCAAACACTAACATCGCGGCGCCGCAAAGGCCTAATGAATTTGAGCAAGCTAGTAAACAGGGGTAAACTTTCATTTACTGGGCTGGCTCTTGGTCTCAAAAATATGTTCAACTTTCACTTATTTTTATTACACAAACAAGAATAGGGTGCTCGAGTGAGTCTTACACAGGTTTTGCAACACGTTTACAAGAACGGTTCTGTGTGGCAAAGAGCACTTTGAGCGCCGTCGACAGCTTGATCAAGCTGAGGAAAGAGATACCGTGTCTTTGCAAAGCCTTTAGCTCGCTATCTCTCCATCTCCTGTTCTGAAGACGAGAAGGAAAATAAAGAAACACACCGTGCAGAGTTTTCAGAGCTTAGACTCTTGTATTGAGCTGCAAGTCCTTCCTCACTGACCCATTTCATTAAAAGAGCTGCACTTCCTTTTCCTTTTCCTTTTCCTTTTCCTTTTCCTTTTCCTTTTCCTTTTCCTTTTCCCTTTCCCTTTCCCTTTCCCTTTCCCTTTCCCCTTTTCTTTTCTTCTTTTCTTTTCTTTTCTTTTCTTTTCTTTTCTTTTCTTTTCTTTTCTTTTCTTTTCTTTTCTTTTCTTTTCTTTTTTCCACTAGGTCGGGTCAGTTGAAGAAATGGCCTTCCCGATGCTTTCAGCAGTAGCTATTCTGAAAACATGACGGCATGTCTTCAATACGCTTTCTCTCTCTCTCTCTCTCTCTCTCTCTCTCTCTCTCTCTCAATCAATGCTTAATGTACTTTCTGCATTTGTAAGGCGTCTGCCGTTTCATAAAAGGATGCAGCGTCAGCAAACTGCTTGGTCGGAACCATTAGCATCTTACTCCATCCCTTTTATCCTTTGTATCTGTTACCTCAAAGGCCCTCTCACGTCAGCATCAGCGGTGTACACTGGGCGGCAGAGGGAGGGATGCGCCTGTGCTCTACAGGAGAGCCTGCTTAAACATGAACGTGACTTTTGAGAATGAAGCTCTCTGCAGATCCTGTGCTGAAGATGAGGGCTGCGGTACAATGGGACCCTAGCCTGCATAGGAAGTAGGAGAGAGAACACTAATGCCTGGAACATCCCACAGGTGCTCTGCTTATCTGAGGATGAAGGAGAAACTGACTCTGTGATCTGTCACCTGGAACTACTCTTGGTTTGCTCTGAACTGTCTTCACATTAGTGTGTTGTTGCATTTGATAGATTTTTTTTTGTTTTTTTAAACATCAGGCATTTGTAAGGGAGGGGGCTATCCCCTCCTACCTACCTGTTCCTCTTAGTTCTCCTGGGAAATGTAAGAACTTAGTCAATACAAGGCTAATTATCAAGAGAACACACAAGCTTTATTAAATTTGCATATATATGAGTATCTTCTCAGGAGAGCAAAAGCCGAAAAGACATAATGACTCGTTACTTTTATACTCTGTCTAAGATTGGTCGATCTGTAAAGGAATGACAGGATAAAGGGATCTGTGGGCAGTGTGGTGAATTCCAGGGATGTCTCTAAGGCTGATGGGAGACGGAGGTCACTGCAACTGCATGCTTTATTCAGCTTCATTACAATCCCAAGCTGTAGTCTTTGGTAATAAAGGCTGCTTCCCAATTTGATACAGGAGGACTTGCCTCCCCAAAGAATCTTGCTTATTCGCGTAAATGGCCCATTTCGTGGGAGCGACTTCACTTTGTACCTTCAATCTAATTTATTCACTTAGATATCTAGAGAATGCCTGTGTTGCCATGAGAGCTGTTGATTTTTTAATGAACACGCATATTTGATTTTAAGAGTGGTCTAGAGCCACAGTTATGGTTATACCCACACTCCGTATATGCATTCTACTGAGTTACTTATTTGCCTAGCTGTAAATGCACGACTGACTGGAGGGTAAAGGCTGCTGTTTAACTTACTGTTGTATTCCTGGATCTCATAGGCAGAAGGAGATCAATACATGCTGAAAGAAGGTTGAATCTATCCACCTGGAATTGGAGGAAATTTTAAGTAAAGCATATATACGATCAATCTAAGATTCAAAGTGTCATGGGAAGCTTCTCAGAAGAAATGGAGAAATTAAGATACAGCCGATATAAATTGGTTCGTAAATTGGACGTTGAGCTCCTTGTTCATTGAGCCATAAAGAAAATCTGCTTCCATGTATCGTAGAGGCAGTGATATCAGTCTTGGATTGTAATGTATTTGGATTACTAACAAATAATTTATGACTGTATAATTCCACTACATAACTTTTCTTTCTTCTTTTCCTTTCCTTTCTTTTTCTTTTTGGATTTGGTTTTAGGTTTTTCAAGACAGGGTTTCTCTATGTAGCCCTGGCTGTCCTGGAACTTGCTCTGTTCCTGAGCCAGGCCAGTCTCAACCTTAGAGGAGATCCACTTGCCTCTGCTTCCCGAGTGCTGTGATATAAGGTGTGTGTCCCCACCACCTGGCACTATATAACCTTCCTGTCTTCACTTACACATCTTTCTTGGAATAACTAATGCTGATACTGCAGAAAAAAAAAAAACTTTTATCTTTATGCAAACTAGGTTCATATAATAAACATATCAAAGACTCATGAAAATAAAAGCTTGTCTCAATTTTAGAACTCTGCTCTCTCCAGTCAGCCCCACTCACTCTGGCCCAAAGATTTATTTATTATTATACATAAGTACACTGTAGCTGTCTTCTGACACACTAGAAGAGGGTGTCAGATCTCATTATGGGTGGTTGTGAGCCACCATGTGGTTGCTGGGATTTGAACCCAGGGCCTTCAGAAGAACAGTCAGTTCTCTTACCCTCTGAGCCATCTCTCCAGTCCCAAAATATTCTTTTATGGTCTTCACTTGTATTTTGCCTGAATAAGCACATTTAGATAGCATAATGGCTTAAGTTATTATGGCCTGCTTTTGAGGTTTTCTGAAAGTAAAACAGTATGTATAATTACACTTTTAAGCCAGCCGTTATGACCATTCTCAAAACAAAATCAAACCCCTAATTCTTACTTCTTTTTTCCCCCAGTGACTGCACCAGCATGTTTAAAAACAATCAATCAGCAGCAATCAGGTTTTAAATTAAGTTTCAGGCTAAAACAAGTCATCAAGGTTATTGGAAGGAAACATTTGGTTGCAGCTAACATGCAAAGACAACCCTTGTAAGCCAGCAGTTCTCAACCTCCGTGATGCTGCGACCCTTTAAATAGTTTCTCGTGTTGTAGTGAACGCCAACAATAAAATTATTTCATTGTCACCTCATAACTATAATTTTGCTACTGTTATGAATAGTAATGTAAATATCAAATACACAAGATATCTCATGTGCAATCCCTGTCGGGGTCAGGACCCCTGGGTTGAGAACTGCTTTTAAAAGTGAAGGCAAAGGCCATGGAGCCACCCATCCATTTTGTTGAGATTTCACAGTGAAAAGGGGCAAGTGACATCTGGAGGAATGCTGTGAGAGTAGCAATCTCTCCCACTCCTGGTGTGCCCTGCTGACATGCTCAAAGCAAAGGAGCCGTCAGCAAGATGGTGGACAACAATATGGATGAAGGCTTTGAGCACTCAAGAGTTTGTAGTAGCAGGAGGGTGAAGGAATGAAACCTTCCCATGCTGTGATGGAGTCTGAATGGATCTCCCTCTGATGGAAGAATAAGTCATGGTACTCAGGCACCATGAGCCATGCAGCCCAACCAAGGCTCTTTGCTTCCAGGGCTCTGGCTACCTTCTTTTCTTTTTTGTTTTTTTGGTTTTTTTGTTTTTGTTTTTTTGTTTTTCGAGACAGGGTTTCTCTGTATAGCCCTGGCTGTCCTGGAACTCACTTTGTAGACCAGGCTGGCCTCGAACTCAGAAATCCGCCTGCCTCTGCCTCCCGAGTGCTAGGATTAAAGGCGTGCGCCACCATGCCCAGCTTACCTTCTTTTCTTAATTATTTCTTCTACAAGACATTGGGATGATGGAACAACACTCCACAGAGCCAGCATTTTTTCCAACTAGAGGGTAACCACTGTCAAAGTTTCTGTTATATATATATATATATATATATATATATATATATATATATATATATATATAAACTTTTTGTTGATTCTTCATAAATTTCACATCATGCACTCCAATCCCAGTCATCTCCCCATGCCCTCATGCTTGCCCTCTGCCCTTACAACCTCCCCTTCCCGCCCCCACCCCCCATCCCCGCAAAAAAAAAAAAAAAAAAAGGAATTGTGGACTCTGTAGTGTGTCACACAGTACACCTTTTTATCCACACATCTTTGCTTACAAATGCTCATTGCAATGACCAGATCACTGGTCTGGTTCAAGGCGTTTGGCTTCTGCTACACTATCAATACTGGATCCTCAATGGGGCTCCTCTAGGATATCCTGCTGTTGCCCTGTGTCAAGGAGATCCTGAAGCTTTGGGTCTGCAGGACTAGCCCCATTATGAGCTCCAGCAGTTCATGGATGGGGTAGATGATGGGGTGGGTCAACTCAAAGCCCTGGTTCTGGGGCAGGGTAGTATCTGAGCTAGTCAGCCTCAGACACTTACACCACCAGGACAAGCTCTCCAGCACTGCCCCAACTAGCTCATCCAATGCTGCAGCTGGCAAGGGACAGAGCCAGCTATTGAGCTTCCACGACCTGGGATGGCTCAGTGGCACCCACACCTGCAGGGCCAGCTCTATTGTGCTTCCCCCCACCCCCCCCAATGCTGCAGCAAGCCAGGGGCTGAGACAGCTTTCTTGCTCTTATAACTTCAGGGCCAGCTCTTCTATTCTGTCTTTTTTTTTTCTTCTAACATTTAGTATTCTATTTTCCTTCATCTATTTGCTGATGTCTGACAAAGAACCTACCTTCCTTGATAAAATAATAAAATCTTACTAAAAACCTATTTCTTTCTGCATGTTTAAATAAACTGGGCATCATTGGGAGTTGGTTCACCGCAGGTATGTGTTTTTAAAAAAAGAGATTAATATCAGTGCTTAAGCGTGCTTACAGCTTGTTGCCAGGGTGTGTGGTACAGATTTATATTTCTTAATTGGAGTTATTAATCTTGATACTCTGTAAGTCACAAAGGGTATTTTCTTGGCAATAGCAAAGGAAAAAAATATCATTTACAGTGTTTACAAATCATAACCTCATTTATAAATACCACAAGCTCATGAATGGCTAATATTGCTAAGAAATCATCTCATTATAAGTGACATTTATCAATGACCCTTCAACATATAGATTATGAAAATGTGTGTATGTGTGTATATATTTCTAGAAGTTACTAAACTGCAAATCTTAAATGATTAATACACTCTCTATCATATTAGTATGATAGATTCAGAGATATTAAGAAATAGTCCATTGGTTCTATTTTTTTTTCAGCCTCTATAAAAACAATAAGAAACACAATTTGTGGCCAACGAATGTGAGAGCTTGCAGGCAAAGACAGGAAAAAAACTTTGAATGATACTTTATTCTTTCTGCATCTAAAAAGTTGACCAAAGGGTTCCAGGGTGCAGAGATGGAAGCTGTGTCCATGGCAACCATACCATCAGCAGTATCTCCTACACACATAGCGAATAACACAAGAGAAAGACACTAACCTTAACTCTAGCAGAACCTTAAGATGTGAGAGATGTTTGTTACCACAGCAAAACCTACTGTGATTAACATAGCAGGTTATGAATGACTTCCAAGTGTCTTCCACCATCCCAGCCTTGAAAGAAAGTCTTCATAGCGTATATTCAGGATCAGCAAACATATTATATAAAGATCCAGGCAATAGGACGTTGGCTTTTGTAGCTCTGATAGCTTCTGCTTCAGCTACTCACTGCTGCCTTAAAAGACGACTAAGAGCTTTGGTAATCTGTAATTAGCATTTGATATCCTCATAGTATTGTAATGTTTGACAAGTATTGTATTTATAAGCTGGGTAATGGGCAGGTTTTCCTGCATGTTTCATGGGGGAGGGGGTTTTACAAGGAACTGTCGGGATAGCATTTGAAATGTAAATAAAGAAAATATCTAATAAAAAAATGCCAAAAAAAAATACTAAAGTGGTGGATTTGTTTCTTGGGGCCTTGTTAATAAAATACTACCAGGTAGTTTACTATGGCATTTATTTTTTAATTCCTTCATGGTTCTGGAGGCCAGAAACCTGCTTTCTAGTCCATGGTGGAGTGATTTCTTCCAAAGGCTCCACAGGTCAATCTGCACCATGTCCCGACAAACATGTCTTGGCATCCCTTGGTTTGTAGACGTCTCACTACTCTCTCATCTTCACCGCTCTGTAGATAAACCCTCTATTGCCTCCCCTCGGTTTACATTTTATTTTCAGACAGGGTCTCTTAAGTTATCTGGGCTGGCCTTGAACTCACTCTGGATCCCAGGCAGAGCTTCAATTTGCCACTCTCCTGCCTCAACATTCTGAGAATGTTGGATTCAGACCTATACCATGTTGACTGGCCTCCCACCTCTTCTCAAAGAATCCAGACTACTGGATTAAAGGATGACCTCATCTTCACTTATGGCCTCATCTTAACTAACTACATCAGCAATGACCTTATTTCCAAATAAGGTCCCATTTTTGAGGCAGTGAGGCCTAGAATTTCCACAAGTCCTTTGGGGTATATAATTCAATCTGTAGCCTTTGGCATCTTTCTTTCACATTGAGAATGGAACCCGTGGACCCAATACACACTAAGCAAGTACACCATACCTCTGAGCCCACACTTCGGACCCCAACACGTAGCTTCTAAATAGTAGATTTCCCAGAATGAATCAACAATATTGTAAGTGACTTTCATATGAGCTCATAGGTCTTGTTTTGTTTTGTTTTGTTTTGTTTTTTCAAGGCAGGTCAATTCATCAGTTTTCTTGATAATATTAAAATTTGGGGGTCTAAAAGATCAATTAAGTGAAAAACCAAGCTCCTAATTAAAATAAATGAACATCACTTTGCAATGCACATTTACAATTCTGTATTATTGTTCGGGACCCTACTTCCTCCAAATCAGTGATTGATGCTTTAGGTGAGAAAATGAGGTTTGGTTTACATATGTTACTTCTTGAGACTGTTATTAAAGCTCAGCGTTGATGAAATGATTATTCCCTAGAGTCTGAATGCAGACAACTATAAGATTTTATTGAATGGAAAATCCCCACAAGTTCTCTGACATAGTTTGGAGCCTTAAGTTCTGAAATGTCAGGCAAACAATGGAACTACTTAGTTTAGCCAGTGTCTATAGGAAATTCAGAAGAAAGGACCACCAGAACCCAGGGAGAGGAAGGGAGCACCTGAGCTGGGCCCAAATGGTGGCTGTATGTTGCAGGATGAAATGCAAGGGACATATGACATCATCAAAGGCAGGAAACCTTGTAGGCGCCTAAAGGGAACTTGTAGCCATTTCCTTTGAAGTGAAATATTCTCTTGGAGGGAGGAATCAGGCTGCCAATATTCATGCTAAGAAAACTTACAAGGCTCTTGAAACTTCCATAGTTGAAGATTCTCCAGCCTGACCTTCAAGATTAAAGGTGGGTCCTCAAGATTATAGGATCTGTGAACAATTGCTAGGCAGGAGGACACTCGTTGGTAGAGTTGACTGTGAGTTGCTCAGGGGAGAACCTGGGATCTTTTCAAGAATCAGCTGCCTTTGAGCTAATGAAACCTGTGATCGCCCCCTGTCCCTGTGAGTCCAATTAATGTATTAATTCACAAAGCTAGATGTGGGGGCGCTGTTTCTTCGGTCTGTTGCCAGTACGCTCTGAAGTGAATAGATGGTTGTTCCCATCTCTTCAGGAGAAAGTCTTGCAATGGGATATCAGCCTGAAGTGAGGCACCAGGAACACACAAACAGGAGCCACAATTGCAGAATAGTAGAAACAGGTATAAAGGACTCTGAGTGTCAGCCTGAGAAGAGTTCAGAGCTTCCAAGCAAATGACAAAATCCAAATGTGTGGTCTGGCATACAAGATAAATAAGGCAGTGGACTGGTGAGAGGCTTTACAGAGAAGGTGGTAGGTGGTATGGCCAGGAGGTGGGTTCAATTTAAATAATCAAAAAAACCGAAAGGATTTCAGTGGCCCTTGGCAACTGGCACTGAAAGACAATTTTAGTGCATCTTTGTTGCTATAACAGGAGGCTCAGGCTTTGTACAGAGAAGAGGATCATGACTTTGGATGCTGTAAATCCATCACCAGGCAGCTCCATTTGGCCTTAGGGGAGGCTGTCTGCTGTGTAGTATGGAAACTCAGGTCCTACAGCAGGAGTCTGTGTCAGAACGGCAAAACAAAAAATGTAGAAAAAAATCAAATACATGGTGACCTCTTTCTCCAGAAACTAGCCCCCTGCCCTGAGAAAGGCATGGGTCTCTTAGGGGGTAGGTGGGTGGGTAGGTAGGTATTTTAGGCATGAGGTAGTAGTCTCATGACCTAATTACTTTCTTTTAAAGGCTTAAGTTTCCTTACAGCAAAGAATAAGCCACCAGAACATCAATCTTCAGAAAACGAACCACATCCAAACTCTAACAGAGACAGAAAATCCCAAGGATGTGAAGTGTAATCCTATGGGTGAATGAAGGAAAAAAGCAGACAGGAGCCTAAGGAAAGAAATGTATCTCCACGTTTGTTTCCTTACAGTTACAGAGAACGCTCATGCATCTCTTGCCCCTGAATCAGTTGTGCTGGTGAACTTCCGACTGGTGTCAGAAATGCCTGTGAAATCAACTGACAAAGAGAAGAGATTGATTTTTGGCTCTCAGTTTCAGAGGGCTCCATCCATGGTAGTTCGGGCTGTTGCTTTAGGGCCTGGGGTGAGGCTCTAAAAGTGACAGAGAAAAGCTGTTCTCCTGGCATCTGGGATGTAAACAGGGAAGTAGGAGGAAGCCAGAGTTACAATATTCCTTTAAGAACAGCCTAACTTTTTCCCATGAGGTCCCACTTATTAAATATTCCACCTCTTTCCAGTAACCCCAAAGACATATAACTCAGCTTTTAAATCATATAAGCCTTGGCGGGCCATTGACGACACAAACTATAACATTAATTAAACTAATATAGGATGCCCATGAGTACAGATAAACTGTATCTCAGGCATCCAATACTATACGAGGATACGTTCTGTGCTCAGTTTGCATGTCTAGTGCTCTAGTCCCCAGATTCACCCAGGGATCAGGCATCGTGGCAACTTCATTATCTGGGACATCACCATCTCATAGAAGAGCTACTCCAAGAAAAGAAATGGTAAGAACAATTTGCTTGCATCCTCTCCTGACCATTTGTGAAGACCAATCACATAGCTCAGAGCTCTAATCCCTCCACCCAACCCCAATCGAGAATGAGAATGGTAAGGGAGCCTTTAGAACATGCTCCGTTTAACCTGATCATGGAGAAGAGAAACTCCAAATTGGCTGAGTAACCAGACCACAGCTGGGGAAAGAGGAACATTTTCCCAATGATTTACAACTTGGCATTTCGATCTGGCTGGAATATCTTCCTCCTGAAAAATCCGCAGGCTACTTTTCTGAGTCATATCAGTATTAGTGAGAGAAATAAACAGTTTTAGATTATTAAGAGAAGGCAGATGGCAACGTCAGACAGCAAAGTGTCTTAACTTCTTTGGAAAGATCTAGATCTAGCTTCTCCAGGTGTTTAACCTGATGTTTGACCTGTTCATTTAGCTAGAACAAACTGGAAATGAGTGGGGCTCAGTTTTGGACAGAAGGCAACTTATCATGAAGGCACACGGCCACACACACTTTGCATATATAAAAATTCCTTTTTTAGTTTTCTACAATTTCTCTATCCAGACAGAATCACTATGTTCTAGAATATACACTCTTTCTCTTCTTGTTTTCATAATTGTAGTGTTTTCTTAACTTCAATTTTTTTTTTGAGAACTGTTTAGTTCCTTTGGTCATTCTTGAATGTTATGGCTTTTGATTTTTTTTTTTTTTAGCAGTTCTTCCTAAATTCTAGAGACCAACCTCCTGCTAAGTATAAAGCTGTCACATTTGTCTCCTACACTGCAGGCTGTCCTCTGGTGATGGCCCCTCTGTTGTGTCATAATCCATGCCAGCCCTGGTGAGCCGTCCTCAAACACACACGTTATTTGATGCCTGAGTCTGGTTTTAATTTTCCATCACTGCATCCACATCCTCGAGTACATCTCTGATTAATTCCCTCAGATAATCCCCGACATGGAGAATTGTATATAAAGATCTGAGTTCTTTGAACAACTTTTAATTGATTTTGCACTTCAGCATACCTGTAAGTGGATTGGGAAAGAGGACTTCATAATATCGGGAGGTTGTCAAAATTTTTATTGTTCTCTCTTTGACAGATAACACATTTTTTTATTCTAATTTGCCTTGCTTCGATTATTTATCATTGTACATTGTACAGTTATGGATTGTATCATTGTACATATCATTGTATGCTAAACAGGCAATATTTTTGTTGCTGTTCAGAAATTTTGGTAAAAGCATTGTTGTTGTTGTTGTTATCATTATTATTATTGGATTGAACTCAGGGTCTCTTACATGCTAGGCAGGTCCATTGACTGGGCTACGCCATCAGTTCACTAAAATGACTAAAACTTTATTTGAACTGCTTATTCCCACCGTAACATTTCACTTTATGTGTGACTAACATCACACCCTTGATGTGCTCCTGGACCTACCTATGTCTTCACTGGCTACCATGCACATATTGAGTGCACTTTTAGAAAGCATAGAGACACTTTACGAGCCTGTCCATATCTAAATCATTGCATCTCCTGTCGCCTTACTTGTGAGTACTATTTTATGGTTTACAGAATTCTTGGATGCTAAGCTTATTCTAACAGAACATAGCTACTGTCTTCCAATGGGCAGAGTATTGGTGACAAAGTCTGGAGCTGGCCTTCTTATGTGTGGCCATCAACTGTACAGTGTTAACTTGACTGAGCCACAAGGCACCTACATACTTGCAAGCTATTATTCTGAGCATTACTGTGGAAGTGTTAAGGGGTGAGATTAACATTTTAATGGGTAGGCCAATTAAAGCAAATTTGTCTTAACTATTGTAGACTGGCCTCAATTAATCAGCTCAAAGGATGAATAGGGACAAGCCACCCTTGGTGAGGGACAATCCCTCCTGCTTGGTAGCCCCTGAATTAGGACTCCAGCTTTCCAGTTATCAGTTCTTCCTGGAACTCAGCTTTGCTCGCTTAAGGACTGGAATCCACAGCTTCTGTGTCCTAAGCCCCTGACCATCAGACTCTATCTGCTATAGTAAAGACACAGATACACACACTCCCTATTGGCTCTGATAGCTAGGTCCCTAGAGTCTAGGGGGAACTGATCAATAGATCACTGACACTTTTCTCCTTTCATGCTCATAGAATTTATCTGTGAATTTTAATTTATTATATATTTAAGGGTGAATTCAAATAGAGCTGAGGGTATAGGTAAAGCGCTCACTTTGAATAGGGAAAGCCTTGGGTCCCATTACTCAGTACTCACTGAAATGGGTCAGGGCACTGAAGCACCTGCCACATGAGGGTTACCCCCTCTGTATAGTATAGGCATGGTCATTTATGAGGAGAAAGAAGAAAAGTAATTAATTGTATGATTCAATGCTGTACCTTCAAACTTCAAACCAAGGGCCAGGGAGACAGCTCCGCACTTACCACCAAACCTAACAAAGGGAGTTCAGTTCCTAGGGTTCCACAAGGTAGAAAGAGAAAAACCAAACAATGTCCTCTGCTCCCCTCACACATTTATGTCGCTCATGTGTAGGAGTACACACTTGTAAATAAGTAATCTAATTTAAAATAAGTTCAAATTCCAGGCCAAACTCTGAGCTCTGGGCAAAGCCACTGGACCATAGCTGCAAATGGCTTTGAGTTGAATGTGACCTAGGTCTAACTCTCTGATATGAACATGCTGTCCTCTTGAATTGAGAAATTATAGACTGTAGGGAGTGGAGAAAGCCCTGTATGAGAAGTCATGAGTGGGTGTGTGCTGTTGACGTGGGCAAAGCCATGTCAAAGACCCCAGAGCCTTACATCTATGGAGGAACGGTACCCCACTTCTACTCCCTAGGGTTGAGCCTCAGAGGAAACTGGCAAAGCTTCCTCTGATCCATGTGTGGGTGTTGATGGTGTTCATAGAAAGTGTCCACCATAGCTTTCTGCTACTCCTACCAACATTAGCTAATCTGTCTTATTGATCTAATTGTATAAGTCCCAACTTTATCTTTACATGGATGAAATAACACCATCTCCTTGTTCAGCCATACGCAATAATCTTGCCTTCCCATTCAAGACTATATAATGAGCATGTGTTACATCCCTGGTGCTGTGGTTTCTTCAGTGGAGAGACTATTTGATCACAGCTTTCTGTCCTTATGTCTGTCTGTTTTTCCTTCACTCCTCTGCCACCTCAGTCAGGTCTGTGTCTAGGGCCATGCTGGACACAGCAATGTGCAAATGGCTTTTAACTTATGATGGCTTGGCCTCTCCACATTCAGCAGAAACCATGACTTGAATTCTGAACGTGTACCTCTCCTGAGGCTTGGGATACACTCTTCATTCCTTCCTCATGACATGGGACAACAGGAGGCACAACCATGCCCAATCAGCCTTATGATCACAAGGGGGAAGTAACCAGCGATCTACAGTATTCTGTGTTGCTAGGCGAGGACAGTCTTCAGTTAGATGTATTAAATGTGTTTCAAGTTGGGATATTTTCAACTTACGATAAGTGTATTGTTATATAAATCCATTAAAGGGTGGCGCGTACCTGCACTCAGATCTTTTACATTCAGACAAACATAAAAATTGTTGAGGTGGGGAGGAAAGGAAGAGGGGGAGGGAGAGGGAGAGGGAGAGGGAGGGGGGAGTGGGAGGGAAGAAGGGGAGAGGGAAAGAGAGAGAATTCCTAGGTGTATTTATATGTACCGTGTACATGCAGGTACCCATGGAGTCCTTAAAGGGCCTCTGGAACTAGAATTGGAGGCAGTTATGAACTCCCTGAGGTGGGTCTGGGAACAGATCCTACATGCTTTCTGTTGCTGTGATAAAAACACTCTGATGAAAAAAAAAAGCATTTTGGAGAGGAGCAGATTTGACTCATACTTTCAGGTCATAATCCATTTTTTAGGAAATCAGGGAAGGGACCCAAACAGGAATTAAGCAGAAACCGTGGGGAAAGCTGCTGACTGGATTGTTCATTGGCCAATGCTCAGATAGCTTTCTTCGACAGCCCAGGCTTACGTGATGATGCCACCCACAAATGGCCAGGAGCTGGCGGATCACTCATCAAATAAGATGACTTCTCACAGACTAACCAGCACAAGCAATAAGTGTTCTTAACTGCTGAGCCAGCTTTGCAGTCCTAAGATAATGTACTTCCAATTAGCACAAAGGTAATTGCACATACATGTGGATTACTCTGTGGCATTTCAATACATGTGTGCATTATGCAGCGGTTAGATTGGTGCACCCAGCATGTAACATTTCTACGTATCGTACTAATACTTCCTATGTATATCTACATACACATACACAATGCATATACTTGTATATACAAAACACACATGTACACTTGAGACTATTATTTAGCTTTCAGGAAAAAAGGAAAGCCCGGTGGCATTCAGAATAACATGAATGACTCTGGAGGGCATTACATTAAGTGAAGTAGTGCATAAAGAGAAACACGAAAACTGGTTGAGCATACTTACCGTGTGGGATCTAAAGCCATCCAGCTCATTAAAAGTGGACGGTAGAGACGATGGAGCAATGGCTCAGTAGCTAAGAGACAGGACTGGTTTTGCAGATAACCTGAATTTAGTTCCCAGCACCTGTACTGGGGTCTCATAACCACCTGTCACGTCAGCTTCAGAAGATCAATGTTTCTGGCCTCCATGACCTCCTGTACTTATGGGCACATATACATAAACACATACATGCAGACACACACACACACACATGTGTGCATGCACACACAATTTAAAATAAGAAAAATTAACTAATTAATTGAAAAGTAGACAGTGAGATGCTGGCTGTTGGGAGCAGGAAGTGGTGGACTATGAGGTTGCTCAGTCTTGTGGGACAAGCAAGTTCTGTGCATCTAGTGCATAGAATGATGAGTATCATCTTTAACATTCTATATGTATCAATATACACGCGCACACACTCATACAAAATGGGAAGAGAATCCTTGTGCTCTCAGCACACAGAGGAAAATCCTAGCAAGCAGAACACACTAACAATGGGTCAGTTACCTTGCTCCGGGTAACCGTTTATAGTGTATACATCGCATTGTATAACTAAGATAGACATAATATTTTTATTTCTTAGCATGCCTTCATCACGGAGCTGGGGAGACTGCTGAGTGGCTAAGAATGCTGCACAAACATCATGATCTAAGTTCAAATCCCCAGCACCCATGTAAAAAAATGGTCCTCTGGTCTCCACATACATAGCTCAAAAATTTAAACCTACCTTTCCCACCTGTAACTCAATGTGGAGGAAGAAACAGGAGGGTTGCTGGATCTTCTGGCTGCCAACCTTGCTCCAAGTTTGGTGAGAGACCTTATTTCAAGGGAATTCTGTCCAAGAAGGGTAGAACAGGAAACCCAATGTCTTCCTCTGATCGCCGTGTACATGGGTAAATTTACCCAGAGACACATGTAAGCACATGGTATTCACACATACACACGCTTGTACGCTTGCATGCCTTCATCAAACCAGAAAAAGGGTTTTAAAAATTTAACAAATACTAGTCAAAGAAATACTTTGATGGCATGTTGTTTTAACTCTCTTTGAATCATCGTTGACAATGACCAAATTCCTACTTTAGGATGTTCAGCAAACATTTGTCCTAGCCAGAGAGTGCATGTAGACAAATGGTTTGTTATAGTCAAGAAGGCCACAAAAATAAAACTCATTAGATAATGTAAATGTTTTCCAAATGACTTAGCTAGGGTCATGGAAGAGCACCCATTTGGCTAATTCTAAATAAAATCCCACAATTGAAGGCTTCAGCGTGATGAACTCTGACTTCATTCAGCAATAAATATTTAATAAGACCCACTCGCATCAGGTACTATGGCGTCCAACATTAATCAATATTCATACTCATATAGCTCTTATGATTTATGGTATAAACCACGCTACCTGCATAATATATACAAACACCCACACATTCCCAAGTTTAATTTAATCCCCTATCAGTCATAGTAAGATGCATTATGGCAATATTATGCTTCATACTGGACATCGGCTGAGAAATGGTTTTTGCTGAACATGATAGAGCCATTGCATACATGCACTCATAGTGCCCGGAAGAGCTCAAATTATTCAAGATCCCAGTATTGATATGGAGGGGCTCACGAAGTTCCACCCCCCCAACCCCACCCTGTCCCACCGAACCACCCCACTCCCCACCCCCCGCAGAGAAGCTACTGACCACTAATGGCCACTGAACGAGGGGAATGTTTTCCTCAGGGATGCAGACTCTGAGCGGAGTGCCATGCCCCAGTTGGTATCCTCCACCAACGCACACACAGGCAGTTACTAAGTGGACTCAATGGGTTTAAAAACAAAGAAAGACAAGGGGAAGGTGGAAATGAAAGTTGTGGTAAGAAGTGAGGAGAAATCGAAATCGTCGGGGAAGGAAGAGGGGCGTGGCAGATTCCATGAAAACACATATTCCGCGTGCATGGAATTCTCAACGAAAATATGTTATGCTTCTTGATGCCTAGATATTCAGCAGGCTAAAACTCATTCTGCTCTTGTGGATCCCGCCCTCACTGTGCATTCAACAGCATCCCATTTTGTTAGGGCTGGCTCTGTGTAGACTTAGCTAAAGAAATCCCTTAAAAGAGTACAAAAGAAAGATAGCTCGATAACTATCTTATGTGCATGATTTTTTGTTTTTTTTTGTAAAATAATCGAAGGTCCTGCATGATTTTGTGAAGATTTCTGGGAACGTCTGCTCCGTCACGGTGCCCTGGGTGGCAGGGAAACCGTGTTCTTTGTCTCCTAAGCGCTCAGCTGAGCTCTATCTAGCTTGTCTCCACTTCACTCCTGAGGGCCCTTGGGCAGCATCCAGCTCCCGATGGCTGACTTTCACTCTGCCACTGGTTGATACATCAGAAAAGAAATATTTCCTCTAAACCCTGTCTCACAAAATTGAGGCTCGAGAGAGTAAGAAGGCACAGTCTTCCTTTCAGCATCGAGGGAGCTGTTTGGAGACTACAGCCTCACTGAACATGGAGTCTGACAGCACCTTGACTTTGGACTATCTCCCTCCACGGCGGTATACACTGCCCTTTTGTTATTTATAAATGAACCGGGCTAGGCGATTTTGCACAGCCTCTTTCATGGATTAAGACATTTGACATCCATGGGCTAGAGGCAATGGATGAAAGGACCATCAGGGAGCGGGATGTGTACGACATCCAAAGTCACAATTCGGTGCAACAAAAATAATGGCTGTTGACTGCTGAGTCTTGGAAGGGATAGGGAGAGGAAGTGTTTAAGGAGGTAGCTGGTTCAGCGCTTGGGAGGAGAAGAGGGGTATCTGGCAATGGAAGGAAGCTCCCACAAGGCTAGGCAGTCTCTGAATCCTGGGGCTGGAAGGAGAAAATAAACAAACAGACAAAAACATTGAGCAACAGCTCTACACTGTCTTCATTCCAGCTAACAGGCTTACAATAAATCCAGCTGCGCTAGCCCCAGGGACAGGAGGAAGGGCCGAGCCACACATGGGAAGAAGTCCTTCTCTTTTGACATCCTTTGCTACGTCATCTACAGCAACTCATGGGTAAATCTTGAAGTCTTTCCAGTCGGTAGGAGTCATAAAGATTTCTCAGACAACAGATGACAAAAGCAAGCCAACATAGTAACACACACACACATACACACACACATATACATACACACACACATACACACACACATACACACACATACATACATACATACATACATACACACATGCATACACATACACACACACATACACACACATACACATACACACACACATACACATACATACACACACACACACACACACACACACACACACACACCCCAAACAAACAACAAAAGTATCACTCACAAACACTTTGTTGATTGCTTACTATTTATTTTTAGTAAGAATGGTCATTCATTGTCGATTGAACAGATCTAAAACAAGCAGAGCATGCTGGTATACACCTGTAACCCTAGAACTAGGGAGGCTGAGACAGAAGGATTGTGAGCTTGAGGCTAGCCTGAGCTACAAAGCAAATTTCAGGCCAACCTAGGTTATACAGTAAAACCCTGTCTCAAAGAGAGAGGCAGGGAGCTAAAGCAAGAAGAATGTTGGAAACGGATGGTAACGGAACCTCCTTACAGTCTTGGAACTGGGACACAACAAAAGCCAACAGATTTGGGACTTGGTATACATATCAGAGGATGTATGTATTCTGTACCATGAGCTCAGAATTGCTAATGGGTGTAGAGAAGCTGAATCACAAATAGTTTACATGACAGCCAGGGCTGCCATGCCTATTGGAGAGAGCCACTGTCCAATCCCTATGTATAATTCATAATTGCTAACCATTTTGATAGTTTTTTAAACGTGGTTTCAAGTTTTCAGTAAAGCAAACGCATAGCTGTTTAAATAGTACTAAGAATTCAGAATAACTGCATATACCTTAAACTCTCAAAGATAAATTTTTGGAGTACTTCATTAAAAAAAAAAACAAAACTAAAACCCTGAAACTAAAAATATG
Organism: Mus minutoides; assembly: GCA_902729485.2. Classification (NCBI taxonomy): domain Eukaryota; kingdom Metazoa; phylum Chordata; class Mammalia; order Rodentia; family Muridae; genus Mus; species Mus minutoides. The sequence goes on along the minus strand of LR749880.1, from coordinate 71,311 downwards.
CTTGATATCCTGGGGCTAAGATGCATTTTCGTGACTAGACTTTTATAGATCATTTTAAAAACCCGATCTTTGATAAACATCCCATTGCCACAGTTGATGGAATAAGGTAAAGCTAAGACTGTAGGCAGCACTTGCTCTGAGACCCGGCACAGACTTGCATTTGCACTGTACACACAGGGGCCAGGTAAGACTTTGTCTAGTGCTAAGGATGTGGCTCAGAGACAGGGGACTTGCCAGGAGTGCACAAGGCTTTGGTTTAATTCCTATCACCCTGGGGTGTGAGACAGCTCCTCTTTCCTCTAGTTTTCCATAAACACTTAGGACAGAATGTAGCTCACTTGGAACTGTTTGGTTTCCTAGCCGTTCAGGAACTCTAGGAAGCTGCTCTTTGAACTGTGCCCGTACTTGCCATCTCTTGTTCAGCGTTAAACAGTTTTGTTGAGCCAACATATCCCAAGGGATGCCGGTGCTCCTGAGCTGTCAGGGAGGCTCAGATCATATTATGCTTGTGGTTATTGCTGGTGTACATCTTCTGATTGATGGAGTCACAACCTATAACAGAAACCAAGAACCATCAAAGGTGACTTACTTCGTAAGGAACTGTGCTGTGGTCTGTAGTTCAGTCCACCTGGGGAAAGCAAATGTGTGGTGTTCGGCCTACCATGGACCAAAATGGTTGGGAGACTTAATGAAATAAAGAATAGGTCAAGTCATAAAGCCAGCCAAAGAATGAATAAATAATAAATATACTAATAAATATAAATATATATTATATATTTTCCTTGAGAAAAAAAATCTCATGTACTCCATTCTTTCCATAGTCTTATTTAAATATTGATGCATATATGAGTATATACATCTAACATTTCTATATCAGCTCTAGCTATGAAACTATATAACTATAAAAGTAGCAACTAAATGCAAACAAAAATACAATGTCAATAAACTGAAAATTAAGACACATCTGCCAGTTAACTTGCTGTGTGTTAACTTGATTATATAAGGCGTTACAGGCTGTTTTTATTCCTTAATTATAAAACCCTAATTCCTTCATGTTTCAGAGCTACATAGTCATAAAGTACTCAATTATATTTGATATAATGCAAGTAGGCGTTAAGTAACATTTTAGATACAATCATAAACATTTAAAATGTACTTATATTTTGTCATATAAACTAAACTCTAATTGTTACACCTACACTTTATGGCTACTAGTTACTTCTTTAAAAATTATGAAATACAAAGAATATAAATTCCCAAAGATAAATCCCAGAGATCAGTTCACTGTGGGTTTTTTTTTTTTTCTGTCTCTCACCTTTTAAAGGTCTTGCTATGAAGCCTAGGCTAGCCTCAAGCTCACTGTGTAGATCAGGCTAGAACTGAATTGTGGATTCTCCAGTGTCAGCCTTCCACGCAATGAGAAAACAGGTACACAGGGGTTTGTGATTGTAATGGCTATCTTGCCCCAGAGTCATTATTTCACTACCCTCTGTTTTCCAACCTTCAAACCCTTTCCATTCTCCCTCTCCCCCTGTTCCCTGAGCCTTGGAGAGGACAGTACAAATGAAACACTCATCTACCATGGAATTCAGTACCTTGTACAGCCACAGAGCTCTGTATTCACCTCTATTTTCTGAAAAATGAAGTTGCTCTGTTTGAAGCCGAGAGTAGTATTTATCTGTAGCTATAACATTTAGAGGGCAGCTTAATACGATGTCGGTTTAGCTAAATATCATTTGGTTCTTCCCTAAGGACTATGATGCCCCTCCCCCATCGTGGATTTTGTTTGTTTTAGCCAGGGCTCCAGTACCAGGCGTGTATTTCCTCCTACAGAGTGGGTCTTAAATCCAAGAGTAGTTGGCTACCCCCACAGTAGAAGTGCCATTAATATTTAATAGACTGTTCTCAACGGTTGAAGGAACCACACAACTGGGCACCTTGGTTCTACTTTGCCGTATGTTGCTCTGGTAAACTCCAGGACCAAAAGCAAGTTGGGAAAGCAAGGATTTCTTTGGCTTACCGTAAATTCCAGGTTACAATACGTTATTGAGAGAAGTCCAGGCAAGAGCTCAGTGGTAACAGAAGTAGAAACTGTGCTGGTGTTTTGTGTCTCTGACCGGCTTGCTTCCCGGCTTACAGTCAGCTAGCTACCTTCCTTATACAGTTAAATGCTCACCTGCCCAGAGATAGCACTGCACACAGTGGGCTGGGCTTTAGTGCATTAACTGGAAATCAAGAAAAGGCTGAACAGACATGCCCGAGGCCCAATCTGGTTGAGGCAATCCCCCATTTGAAACTCCCTCAGCTAACACTGGGCTGGGTCAGGCTGACAGCTGGAGCTCATTAGGAGAGTCCCCTTAGCAGCCTACAAAGCCCCTCTGGGACGCTTTCCTTTCCTTTAAAAACGCACAATTCTGGAGGGACAAAATGAGAGCAGCAGGCTTATAAGCTTACACTTGATACCCTACGGTTTTCAGTTGTCGAGGCTTGCCTCCGGGCGAGTGACTTTCAGCATTAAAACTGGGAAGGTTCCAAGCAAGGAGGTAGCTCATTCCTTTGCAATCTTCTTCTACCCAGATGTGTGCATTTTAAGCAGCACAGTTCTTGTGCTCATTCACTGTTCAACGTTCCTCACTCTTCCCGCCCCCACACCCACCCAAAATTTTGGTGACAGAGACAGAGAGACACAGAAACAGAGAGAGAGAGAGAGAGAGAGAGAGAGAGAGAGAGAGAGAGAACAACACAGAGAGAAAGAGACTCAGTGAGAGAACATGGAAGTGGGATTTTTTCATAATCTTGAGCCAGGCAGGGCAGCTCCTTAGAGTTTCCCACAGTAGTAGTCCTGTGGACAGTGAGGACTCTGTCCTGGGTCTTGAGAGAAGCCTGGCTGTGAACAGCATGGATCCTACACAACCTTGATGATTTATACCAACACTGTTTGCATATAGGGAAAAAGTCATGATGACTCAGGTAGGATTTGACTTGAAAGACGCCGGAATCTTAGCCACCTTGTTTTAAAAATAAAATAAAATAAAATAAAATAAAATAAAATAAAAGGCATAGGAACCAGCCACTTAGGACTATTGTGAAGATCAGCTTTCTAAGGAACAGCCTAAACAAGATAAAGCATAACACGCCAAGGAAGCCAGGGCCTCTGTAAACACCCGCTTCCGGTTTACAACTTGAAATACCCTCCACATCCTTCTGAACATTTCAGTCAGCCATCCCACCAGATAATCAGATGTTCTTGCCATAGCATAATTTCTTCATTCAAATATGAAATGAACCCAAAAGACAGACAATTGGCAACCCAGGAAAGTTTATAGGACCCACTTCAGAGTGCTTACTAGATAAATACACTATGACTTCTGGATTCCTATTCCCTGTGAATATAAAGGGAAACCTTCCCATCTTAATTAATAGATGTGAAAAGAGAAAATCACAATGATATAAATCTATTCAGAGGACAATTTTTTCGAACTCTATTATTATTGCAAATTCCATGTCCCAATCAACTCTTTCCAGCTCTTCACAGTCTTTTTGGTTGACTTTTCAAAACTAATAGTATCTGGGTTTATTTTAAAAGACTTGATTTATTATTATTATTATTAAAAACACCTTTACTTTCTTGGATTGAAGCAAAGAATTATATTTTTTTTCCTTTGATAAATAGAAAAGATGATTCAGTAACACAGCAACCATGGAGAATTATTACTTTTCCTGGAAAGAATTTATTATAATTCTGCAATCTGAAGAAATCCCTTCACAAGGCAAAAATTCAAAATGCAATGGTAAGAAAGAACTCACATCTAGATTGCTTATCCAATGGCTCTTGGACACTGTGAGATGGCATTGTAATGGGTCCTTTTCCTTCCTTCCTTCCTTTCTTTCTTTCTTTCTTTCTTTCTTTCTTTCTTTCTTTCTTTCTTTTTTTGTTTTTGTCTGTTTGGTTGCTTTTTTGGTTTTCTGAGACAGATTCTCAGCATATAGATTTGGATGTCCTGGAACTAACTATATAGACCAGGCTAGCCTAGAACTCACAGAGATCCACTTGCCTCTGCCTCCTGAGTTCTACAATTAAAGTCATGCACCACCATGGGTCTTCCTTTTCATCAAGAAACCTGGATGTAATTTCAATTTGGGATAAAGATTTGGGATTAACTCATATCCCCAGAGTGTAATCATGGTGATAATCACCCTTTATATTCCTCTCCACTTAAATATTGTATTATAGATGACAGGAAGTGAAAATGTATAGCAAATACAGTGTAAGTGAAGAAAAGCAGAGGGCAGCAATGAAACTGGGAAGAAGCAGTCTCTCTGAAGAGCATGCAGATACTCCACATGCTTGCTCTAGGTGTCCACAGTCTTTGAACTTCCTGTGGGCTTACAAAGCTCCTGTCTCCTATAGAAGAGCCAGGCTCTTTTTCTTTTTCTCTTTCTCTTTCTCTTTCTCTTTCTCTTTCTCTTTCTCTTTCTCTTTCTTCTCTCTCTCTCTTCCTTCCTTCCTTCCTTCCTTCCTTCCTTCCTTCCTTCCTTTCTTTCTTTCTCCAGCGTTGAAGCATGCCTCAAAATCCAAGGATTTTGCAATGGAATTCTGCTAAGTCTTTATCTCCTAGGGTGAAGAAGATATGACACACATCGAGTGTCCAGGGAAAGATTTAGAAATCAAACATATATCTAATAGGATAACTATAGTATGATGAGGTTGTTAAAATTCTATAGACATCTGACCTCAGTAGGGTTCCAGGAACAAATGAGTTGAGCTCACAGTGATGGCCTGCAAATACGTTTTCTACAGAATTAGCAATACCTGTGAGATTTAGACTTTGGTTCACGACACATATGCATGGGGTTACCAGGAGATATCCAGCTCTGAATATCACCTGCAGCATCATCTTGAAGAAAGCCAAGGCCCATCTCAATTTCCAGATACCACAGTCACCCCCTCCAGAGTCACAGTGACAATGGGGACAAACAAGTTCCTCTTCTTTATCCCAGTACTGGAAGAAACTCTGAAAGAAAAGTGGGTCCTAAGGAATCATGAAGATAGGACCCTAAAACTCTCCCTAGCAAGGGAGGACAAAACGCAGCAGGGGAAACAAACCAGTGTCCCATCACGCTGCTTAATTTCACTTTTCAGACTTAGAAATAAATTGCCTTCCAGGAGGTTGGCTTTTCTGTTCGTTCTAACTGTCGGAGTTTCAGGTTCTGTGACTGCATCGCAGCCATGGCAGATGCTGGTGACATTTATGGGGAAAGGATGAGATGGAAACCACCTGTGGTGTCTCACGCCTGTAATCCTAGCACCAGGGAATCTGAAGCAGGAGAATTGCCAAGGTTTGAAGGACAACCATTTTGTGGCCAGCCTGAGCTATAGAGCAGGATGCTGCCCTGAAAGAGATCTGGAAGAAGGAAAGGAGGAGGGGAAGGGGAGGGGGAAGAGGAAGAAAAGGAGGGAAATGGAGAAGAGGGGGAGGAGGAGCAGGGGGAGGAGGAGGAACAGATAAAATATTTATGTATATTTCTTGTAACAAGCTTATAAATGCTATCGATGACTGGAAATGTGACTGTATCCATAATTGCAGAAACGAAGCATGATAGGGGAGCATGGCGTTCTTCCACCGTCTAGGGCTGTACTGATAATGCATGCATTGTGTGTCTTTGACTGACTTTGGACCCTATACATGAATCACAGTGACCTCATGCTTGTCTTTTTTTTTTTCAAGCGCAAATGATTTCATTTATATAGAAATAGGGCAGGGAAATGTGTGGGTTCCTCTTCTCGTCAGGGCCTGACCTCATTTCCTGTCCGTGTTAATCCTACCTGTGAAGTCCATGATATTAAAAAAAATTTTTTTTAATTAAAATTTAAAGCAGTAGTTTTGTTTTTCTGTCTCATAGTTTGCTTCTTCCCGTTGGCAAGTTAATCATGTGGTCTTGGATTTTTCTCATTTGTAGAATATAAGAATTACAGAAAATAATGTCCAAAGGTTTTTTCTTTTCTAACTGAAATCATTCCACAGAATTATCCATCATTAAATCCAGGTTGGCTGGTGATACTTGAGTTGTTCCGCTTTGTGGAAAAGTAAGTTACAAACGAAGTGGAGGGGGAAATAACTGGAATAATCTCTATGGTACGGAATGGATGCTAAAGGCAAAGGGATTAATAGGATTAAGATTCTAGTGCAAGAATATTTCCCCGCTAGCTGATTAAGCATGGAACCGTGAGTACTTAACTTGTTTATAAAATCCATACGGTATGACGAACGAAGAAGGCCCACGGCATGTCTGTGCACCCAGACCAGTCTCTCAGACTCTAGTTCTAGCTATGGAGATGTTTTAGGAACGGTGACAATCCAGTAGCAGCTAGCAAGCCGAGAGCACAGATGTCGCTTCTAAGTATGAATTTGCAATAATAAGACATCCAGGGTGTGAGCAGAACCCAGAAGATGAGCCCAGAAATCCTGTGATGCCACAAAGAGCAAGGTAATGATAGAAAAAGGAACAGGGCTACTTTAGAGAGAGAAAGATAGGGGGTGGGGGAAACGCCTTGGAGGTGTGCTCAAACCGGAAGAGAAAGATAGGGGGTAGGGGAAACGCCTTGGAGGTGCCCAAACCGGAAGTTTTATGAGTGCTGAGACGTGTAACGACTGTCAGGTGGCAACCCATTGAGTGAGACAAGTACCCACTAGCACAGGCTTCATCAACCAACAGGGAGTGGGAAATATTCTTTCTCATAATAGAATCTTGGTTAGTAATGTGAAAGAAATGGAGACTGGAAACTTCCTAAAGGCATTACAGAAGAAAGATTTAAAGATGCTAAGTTAGTGGGTGCAACCCTAGGAGGAATGAAGATTTACACTTAACCGTTTAAGGAGGGGAAATCCCCAGGTTTATTGTGGAGATACTCAGCAAACACCAACTGAACCGAGTCACTGAAGTTTTGCATCAACAAGGAGGCACCCCAACGCATAACATCCCGAGAGGCCTAGAGAGGACATAGCATTTCTTCAGCGTTCATTCCAGACATGAATGACACCTGCCAATTTACTGAGAAAATAGTGGCTGGATATACAATGATGGATATTACACAAAGTAACTGGCTCAGGCCTTTTAATGAAAAGTCTCCTGCTTGGCCTGGGGAATGTACCTCAGGGGTAGAATGCTCACGTGACAGGAATAAGGATCTAGCATCACACCTCCTGATCCAAATCATGAACATGTCAAGAACTTTCCTTGTCACAGATTGAATGGGATTAAGAAAGGACAATTTGATGTCACGTGGCTCTAGGCTTGGGTCTCAAAAGGAAATCGGACAATAATGAAGGAAATTGGAAACTGGAGAAACATGAATTCGGTTTAATGGTAATTCGTTCTATTGTACGACTATTACCCTATTTCTTTCAATAATTATATTGTAGTTGTGTAGGATGTTTAAAGAGGTTGGTAAATGTGCCCAGTAGATCTCAGTAGATTTTTTGTTTTGTTTTGTTTTGTTTTAAAACTTTTTTTCTTATGTATAAAATCATTCTAGTTTTTAAATGAACAAAAATGACACCATTGTTAAAGTGTAGTGATTCTGAAATGATGATGATGTTCACTTATTTAACAGATAGTTATTGAGAAGATTTCCTGTGCTGGGCAGGATGCTGAGTGACATCTAATGCTTCTATGCACATTTATATGTATCTTAAGTAGTTCTTATCATTGGTGTTAAGACAGGATCTCTAATCTTTCCAAAAAAAAAGAACAGACCTTTCTCTTTGTAATGGTGACATCACAAGAGTAACATAGAAAAACACTCCATATTAATTTAGTAATATTAGATATTTTCAGTATAAAAACTCCACAGAATTATATAGGGCTTCATAAGTTAATGCTAACATCTATATGGATGATATTATATCTAATTTTATACAATGATTAATAACAGGTATTAATAAAGCTATCGTATTTTCAATGTATAGTAATTAAAATTGTGTGATAAGAGAACAAGAAGAGATTAATGGGATACAACAGAAGACTAAAGCACACACATCTCTGATACTTTAGCACTGAATGCTGATGGCTAACTATGTAATAATTGTTATTTGTATAATTAAAATATTTGGGGAAATAGTGGGTTCATTTACTAATTAAGCAAATATTTAAAGTCCTACCTATTTTAAGAACAAGAGTTGAATATATACTACAGCCAATTCTGCCTGCATAAAATTGATTTCTAATGAAATAAAGAGGTAAGTAGCCTTTAGGTTTATGGAAATTATTAGTATAATAAAAGAGAGAATTGCCTTTATAATCTTGGATGAGAAAAGGCCTTTCTTTCTAGCACAGAGGACCTGTGGTGGTCTGAATAAGAATGGCCCCCGTTGCCTCACAGAGTTGAATGCTTGGTCACTAAGGAGTGGCACTAGTAGGATGTGTGGCCTACTTGGAGGAAATGTGTCACTGGGTAGTGGGCCTTGAGTTCTCAGAAGCCCACGCAGGCCCAGAGTCTCCTTCTCTTCCTGCTTCCTGCATTTCTGTATATAGAACCCTCAACGTCTTCAGTGTCATGTCTGCCTGTGTGCAGCACCACACACACACCATGATGACAATGGCCTAAACCTGTGCACCTGTAAGCAAGCTCCAGTTAAATGCTTCCCTTTCTAAAGTTTCTGTGGTCACAGTGTCTCTTCACAGTAAGAGAACACTGACTAGAACAGGACCTATAATGTATTAGGAGAAAAATAAGGGTTTAATATATATCATCACATTCTAAATTTTTATACAAAAAAAGATACAAAAATACATTTAAAATGTGGAATGCAGTGAAAACATTTTAAAGTATGTAACCAATTTGGATAGAAAATAAAGGGTTTCTATAACAAAAGATGACTGAGAAAAGTGAAAAAGAGCCACTCCACCCTGAAAATGTAGTTGGAGGAAGGGGGTAGGGAAGGGGTCCCGTGTCCCCTGTAGTGTCTCTTTCTTCCCCAGTCCTTATTGTGTTCTGTGTCTCGACACCTTAAGTCAGAAGTGTGAACTTGAATGTCGTGGACACCAGTGTACGTGTCTTAGGTATGTTTTCGTTCGGTCAATTTTAGGGTCACTCCCACCAGGAGGGGTCCTGGAGACGCCACAGCTAGGGGAGGAGCTAGTGACAGTTGATATCTGCTTCAAGATGGAGAGTCACTTTTCCTTGAGGGTTTGACCACTCATCAGCTGCCTACCCTCCAGTGGGTTGCCCGACATTGATAGGCATCTGGGCAGCATTAACAAGGCTCAGTGGGTTATTTAAAACTCCACGGGACTTGATACTTTATTTTAAAAGAGCAATAATAAAACTATATACTGAATACACAAACAGATAAATAAATAATGAATTAACACAGAGGTACTTTCACTAAATTCAAAAACCAGTTGAAGATAATTAAAATCCAACATTGATGCTTGCTTGTTTGCAAAGTCAAGAATTCATATAGTTTGCATAATCTGTTGATGATACAAATTAATTTCTATGACTTTATAAAACTATTCAAATATGTACCAAAAATATGCATATAAAAGATTGTTTGAGTTGTTTGCAGTAACAAGATTGAAAGGCAACCTTAATATTTCTTGAAATAGGGATGCTTAAAAATTACAGCGCATCCAGGTATGTTTAAAATACTTTCCAATAAATGTAGTAATCTAATGGGAGAAAGAAAAATAATGGAACAGAAGGGGTTAAATGGGGCAATAATGGAGAGGAATAACTAACTGTAAAGGTTGTTTTTTTTTAAAAATCATATAGAAACCTACTACTATAGAAGTATCCTAAAATATGCATACATAAAGAGAGTTTAGATGGGGTTTCCTTATAGGTAGACAACAGTGCCTTGCTAGCCACCACAATCTAGCAAATAAGATGTTCAGTTCCAAGAATGGATTAGCCCTTTCAGAGTTGTTAGTGAAAGGTCCCATAGACTCCTCAACAGTGCATAACCATTGTTCTTGGTTACCCTCCAGAATCTGTCAGTAAAACCCTGTTGAGTCATAAAGCATGAAGAAATCAAGCTGGTAGTGACCTTGAAGTTCCATCCCTACTGGCCAGCTTTAGTGGTACATTAAGGTACTATGCATGCTACCAGGGAAGAAACATCATCCTTAATCTCACCCAGCTGAGAACCCTGCAGGCTAGGTATGTCCCCTGGAGCAATGGTGGTACAAGTGTTAGGAGAGTAACCAAACACTTTCTGATTGGATTTGGGGGCCCACTCCACAAGGTCAAACCCACGCCTGACACTATTATCAAGGCCAACAACCAGTGCCAGCATGTTGTTCAAGCTAAAGCCAGGCAAAATCTCAGCATGGAGGAGGTAGGTGATCTGACTGCGTCGCTCCTGCTCTGAACACCCATCTACATGCAGCTAGGAGATCTCTAAAGCTGCTCGTTCTGTCTTGTGTGTGTGCATCTCTTCCATGCTGTTTAAGGGGACGGCCACGCCATGACCTTGAGGACAGAAGTTCTTGTCATGAAGTGCCTTCTTCGCTTTTCCAGCTTCCCTCCAGGACTCTCCTGTTCGCTAAGCTAATTTTTCTTCCTCTTTCTCCCTACATCTGTACTCAATATTCACCTCTTCCCCAATTTCTTCCACATTGATTCTTCTCAGCAATCAGGCTTAAACTGAAATGATAGCTGCCAATCAATGCTTCCTTGACCACACTGCCCCTCTTTTGATCTCGGGTAGAATTACAAAGATGTGTAATCACCCACTCTTTTGACCTATTATAGATATCCCAAGGCAGGGAATATGTCTGCCTCATTCACTACTGCACTTCAGTGTCCAGCCTTGACATAATGTGGTTGTCCAAAAGTGAATGAATTGGTAAATACACTTGCATAATTGGGTCCAGAAATACTTTGAAAGGATGAAAATACCTATTGAGGTGAATATTAATAGGAATAACTATTGATTTGGCTATTTAAAGACAGAAACAGTGTTACAGGGTTAGACATAAGGCCCTCAAGGGAGGTTGAATGGCCTCCCAAACAATACAGCAAGGTTGCAATTTCTCTTTCCACCATGTCTCTTCTACTACTAAAATGGTCTTAACAATAACTTGTAAATGCAGCCACTAAGAATAGCACTTAATCGATACCAAATAAACTCACGACAGATTTATGTGTTCATTAAGAGATACAATGATTAGGTCAATGTGATCTTTTATTCCTTGTTCAGAAGTACAGTGCTTTCAATCTAAGGCTTCATGGATGTTGGGCAAATTCCCCCACCCAGTTTTATCCACAGTGTCCTTATTCCGTTTTAGTTAGGTATAGTTTTCCTAGGTGACCAGGATGGCTTCAATTTGCTTTCTACTCCGAGCAAACCTTGAGCTTGTGATCTTCCCTGCCTCAGCCTCCCAAGTACATGAGACCTGCGGTCTTGACCACCAGTTCCAGCTTAATGTGATCTTTGATTCTTCTTCAATTCAGTTGCTGCCTGTAAGAATAAGACAGATAACTAGATTATTAATTTAGTGATTACATGCTTAAATGGGTTGCAAAAGATTTCTGGTCATATATATGTATTTTTTTTTTTACAGCTGAGGTACTCCCATCTTTGTCTAAGCAGTGACAACTTGGTCACTCACGGATTTCACTCACTTGCTCTGCACACTCTTGTTTCTTCCCTCCAGCCTGAGGATCGCATCACCACCATCACGGCCACCACTGCTGCTGCCGCCGCCGCCTGTTCTTCTTTAGAACGTTTCCTTTTAGAGGCCCTCCCTTTCATCCATAACTCACCCCACTGTAAACCAGTCTTGCAGTTTCCCTATACATGATGGTGGTTCCAACCAGCCTGTTTCCAGAAACGGATGAGAGGAGAATCTCTACCTGACCGCAGGATCTAGGTACTGAAATCATCATACCCCCAACTAAACTCTTGAGTCTCGCCACAAACCCAGCATGCTCCTAGTTTGCCTGTCTTAATCTATACTCCCAGCAAGGAGCAGGGTCCTTTATGTGATGGGTTAGAGCATTGGTTTGGCTCTTCCTGATAGATCCTGAATAGAGGAAGTTCTGAAGGTGCTGCCAAGACACCAGGTGAGGTGAGTCCTGAGAAGTCACAGGTGTAATTAGCAGGGTGGGGACCCCTGTTGACCTCAGTAAGTTTGGGTTTATGAGGAAACATGATGGCACAGGTGAGAGAGAAAGCAGGAGAGGATGGAGGAAGTGAATGCTATTGTAGAGCTTGTTCCCTCAGATGCCCCTTTGTCATGTGGCCAGAGGTCTGGTTTGCACATGGCTTTGTCATGACTTTCAGAGCAAGAGAAGGGCACACAGGTTTGTGCCTTGACAGCACAGACAGATAGCCAGACAGTAAAATTTGCAGCACCCACCCAAAATCTCTTCTGTTGTTCTAACCTACTTTGCCCAGTGCCTCTTGAGGTGAACCTGCTGCCCTTTGCCTTCTTTAAGTCAAACACTCCTCATCCTCTCCACTTAGAACTGGCCCTCAGACAATTGCTTCCAGGTGTATTTCAGTTGTCCCTACTAACTTACACTAATGTACCCTCCCTTTACCCCTGGATGGCATCTAACGCTGGCTTATTTGGTTAATGCTTTGGCCTGAAGTCTCCGTGGCACCGCAAAAAGGTTGATCTGTTCAGCTGAGGTCTTGTGAGAAACACAAATTCAAAATATTGATGTGACTTACCACAAATTATATTTATATTTCTCAGGAGAGGACAGATAATAAGGAGGTAGTTTGATGATAGAAGGTAAGCTAGGAAAAATAATAATGATAGATACGTGGATATAGTTAAAATATAGACAGATATAGATATATAGATATGGTATAGATATGATATCACATAATTTCCTTCTGTGATTAGGTTACATTCCATTACATTACATGATTGACTTTAAAGGGGGAAATATTCAGGCCTGTATCACCAAGTCTTGTTAGCCTTTTGAAAACAGAGTTACAGCTAGGCAGTGGAGTGCATGCCTTTAACCCCCGGTCTATGGAAGCAAGGGCCATAGAATCCCTGTGAGGGAATCTATGTTCCCTTGTACATAAATATTCTTCTCTCAATAAGATGTAACTGTCTACACCTTAAAAAGGAAGAAACCAAAACAGCCGAGAGTGGATAAATGCCTCTTTTTTCTATAACTCATAAAGTAAAAGTTAGGGCGCGACATCAAGTGACTTGAGTACACATACTGCTTGTTTGCGAGTGTCTTCTTAACTGTACTCCAATGACAATTCTGTTCAAGGAACATATTGTGAGGACTTACCCACCCCGTTTACCATATGCTGTGGTTTCATAGTGCTAGAGCTCCGGCCTCTGTTTGCTGTGTATCCCGTGGACCAGAGGCAATCTTGGTAGGCAGAGATTTCTATAAGCATTAGGAGAATGCTAAGAGCAGTCATGGAGTCGGGCTTTGGATGCCTACTGGACTTCATGTGGTATGCTTGATCTTCCCAAATGTCATAGATGACAAAGCAGGGTATCTATTGAATGCACAACAGTGTCTAGGCAGTTGTCACCCTGGGGAAAGCCTGTAAAACCTTCAAGAGCAGACCCAAACAGTCTACCAATCTTTAATGGTGGTGTTCTAAAGCTTTGTTTAAATTTAAAGTGAAAGTAGACCAGTTGGCCTGGATGAGATCAGTATAAAGAAGCCAAGAGATTTCCAGTAAGTGCATGGCTTGAGAGTTTGGGTGAAATCCAAGCCCCAAATGCTTTTATCAAAGTCATCTAAAGAAAGCAGGGGGAAAAATGAGATTATAACTAAGAAAGGTCGAATCTAATCAATATACCCCCATCTGGACAAATATGTTAAATGAAAGAATGGTTTGAATATAGAGCTTTAAGGGGTTTAGCAGAGTAGAGATCTAGATTTTTGCCAGTGCTAATCTAATGCTGCCTGATAGATCACCAGAGAAGAATTAGCCATGATGCCAAATGTCAGCTCTTTCCCTGATCATTGGAATCTCTCTTAATATTATCTTGGGTCCTTTCCTTCTAATTCCATGTATATATGTAGTCTTCCAACTGCTAATAGGACTTGGGCATCAGAACTTAGTATTCAGATTCCAGACAAGTGATTAAACTGGAAATCTTACATAAGCATCAGTCTTTTATAAACTTGAATGATAATTCATCTCTGAGAAGCTGAACACTCACTTAGGAAAAAATCCTACAAGATGGTAATATCTAGGCTTAGTCATTTTCCAAGAATCGGTGCATCTACTTAGAACAACAGAAAGTCAAGAAGTAGGTTATAAGGAAATGGATACCACACTCACACATTGCTATCTTAGGGACTCTTTGAGGAGACTGCTCTGTGATGTCTTTGTTATTGTGCTAATGGACAATCTCCTTAAGACAAGGAAGGTGAAAGGGGTGAGGAAGGTAAGAGTTAAAGGATAGCAAGACAGGGCAGAGCTGTCATGGTTTGAATATGCTTGGTCCATAGAAGGGGTACCATAAGGAGGTGTGTCCCCCCCCCATTGGGGGAAGTCCATCACAGAGGGGGTGGGCTTTGAAGTCCTATGCTCAAGCTCTACTCAGTGCAGGAGAGACCCTCCTTCTAGCTACCTACAGAAGACAGTCTCCTCCTGGCTGCCTTTGGATCAAGATATAGAACTCTTGGCTCCTCTAACGCCATGTCTGCTTGCGTGCTGCCATGCTTCCCGCCACGATGATAATGGACTGAAGCTCTGAACCTGTAAGCCAGCCCCCAATGAAATGTTTTCCTTTTATAACAGTTGCCTAGGTCATGAAGCAATGAAACCCTAGCTATATAGACGGACATGGTGAAAGCATTACACATGTCATAGTGAAACCCACACATCAGTACGCTTGCTCTGCATTTGTTAAGTATTGTTTAAAATCCATAGGAGACAATGCTTTGAAAGTAGGATTAGCAGTAAATAATGAGCCACGATTGAATTTATTTCCTTCTTGGCCCCTGGAGGAAGATGGAGAGACTCTTCCTTCCTCTTGGAATCCACAGGTAAGAAACACTCCTGGGACGTCACTGCGCAGCTCAGCTTTGGAACTAAGCCGACTTTTCTGGACTTTACTCCTTTACTCCAGTTGATTTTATGTACCATCTTTTTATAAGTTATTTTTACTCCTTTTTTTTTCTTCTTCTTCTTTATCTTGTCTTTGTTGCTAAAGAACTGGCTTTTCGGATCCTTGCATTTGCATTGAGAAAATGTAAACCTACCTCCGTGGAGCAGTTGAGGCTCTGGGGTGCCTCTGAGGTGTGCTCTTCTTATGGTAGAGGCTTGAGGCTGCAGATTATCTGCATCAGATGCAATTATGCTGGTTTCCGTGGCAGGAAGTGAAGGTCTCTCTCACTGCTTGGGGTCGTGCCTCAGGTACCCAAAATGAATCATCTGACTGTCAAACAGGCTTCCTGAATTCAGCATTTAGTAGATACCCATGAATCTAATACATAAACGATGGCCGACGGAACTTGGAAAACAACACAGTTTTCAAGAAAAAATTGGATTTTTATTAGTTCCTTAGCTTTAATTTCGAGAGTCTCTGTAGCCAGATGACTTTCAAATTTACACTCTTCCCATCTTTATCTCCTGATAAGCAAGCTGGGGTTACATCTATGTGCCACCATGTTCCCATTTTGCTGTGTGCTTTTCACCACAATTAGAAACGAAGTGTTTTTAGACTAGTGTGGTGACACCTGTAATGTAATCCAAGAATTTGGGAGGCAGAGGCAAGAGGATGGTAAGTTTGAGGCCAGCCTGGGCTACATCAAGAGTTTATATCAAAATGAAAACAAAATTATTTTCACGGGCTGGAGAGGTGGCTCAGTGGTTAAGAGCACTGTCTGCTCTTCCAGAGGTCCTGAATTCAATCCCTAGCAACCACATGGTGGCTCACAACCATCTGTAATGGAATCTGATGCACTCTTCTGGTGTGTGTCTGAAGACAGCTACAGTGTAATAATATAAATAAAAACAAATCATAAAAAAATTATTTTCACACGACATAACCTCACTCATTTAAAACATAGTTACTCGTGCTAAATGTGCTCACAGCATTGTGAAAGTGACCACTAATGCATCTCTTCCATCTTGCAAGACAGAATTAGGTACCCATGTAACAATAGCTCCTCGCCCCTTTCTCCTGACCTAGTTTCCATTTCTTTCTATTTGACCTCTCTACATACCTCATGTATTCGCAGAATCATACAATATTGTGCTTCTTCTGACTGGCTTACACCATGCTTTTAATGATAACCCAACTTCCCCAATTGTATGTATCTTCTTATCGGTGATTAGATACTGTTATTACCGCGTCGTCCAGATGCTATGTAACCTTTGCTTTGGTGTGCCAGTCAGCATGCTGAGCGTCCTACATGGAATCTCAGTTCCCTGTCACCACAGCTGGATGCTTAGGGTTTCATCAGTGAGGACCCAGGCCAAGCAACTATCCCAGTGCCACAGAAGGAGCAAGTGTTAAAGCTTTTGTTCACGCTCAGGTGGTCAGACCTCTTAACCAGTAGACCACACTGCCTCCCACCTACATTTGTAATTTGCTGAGAATATAAAGGCAGTCTCTCCCAAGGTGGCCAGATTTTCTTCAGACAAAAACTCTGGTTAAGTAAGTTCCAGTTTCACAGTATCTTCAAAGCATTCATTCTAAGAATATACACAGGCTGACACTGTATTTCTTCAAGGTGATTGGATGCAGTTAGTGTAATAAATGTCCTGGCCCCTCCCTCTGTCTTGAGTCACCAGCATTTTCCAGGGACAGTTCGAAGGAAGGTGCCTGCAGGTTTCTCTCTCAGCTGTCCTTCCTGAGTCTTCCATGAGCACACAATCCTGTCAGCTTACCTAGCCAGCGTGTCAGGCATCTCAGAATACATATAGGGGAATGTTATCATCTTAAGGATAGGGGAGGGAGGTGAATATCCCACCTGCCCTGGGCACTGCCCCTCCCTTTGCATTCCTCCACCCATCCCTGTCCCTGTGCCCCCACTTGTGTTACACCAAGATGACTCAATATGCTTCTTTCTTGATCATTTCCCCTTCGTCTCAAGGCCACCAGGAATCCCAAACTTCAGTCAATCAACAAACGTGAAAATGGAATTGCAAAGGCAGCTACTCCTTGCTTTATGATTTCAAACAGAAGTGTATCCTCAGAGCAGATGTGTGTTTGGAGAATCCTAGGAGACACCATCTTGACAGTGAGGCCTTGGATAAACACAACTCTGAGGTGAACCCCTAACCCGCCATAGCATGGAAGCACTAAATGCAAAAGGAACTTGCCAGCCTTGTTCAACAGCTCCCCGCCCATAAACACAGCAGACACCAAGTCATTTTAAACAACAAACAGCATAAATTAAATTTGAACTGCAGCGTAAATGTCATTGTTGGCTCTTTGCAGAATAAATGCGATACAAGCTGAGCAGATCTAAAAGGCAAGTCATTTCCTCTGTTTCTGGGGAAGCCACCTGTAGGTCTCTGTTTACGGGTCTTCAGCGTCACCCTTGGAGCACCCTCAGGGGCACACAATGGGTCGGCGTGGCTTTCCCATTTATACCGCTATTGAGATAAAT
Organism: Mus minutoides; assembly: GCA_902729485.2. NCBI lineage: Eukaryota > Metazoa > Chordata > Mammalia > Rodentia > Muridae > Mus > Mus minutoides. The sequence goes on along the minus strand of LR749880.1, from coordinate 53,742 downwards.
GAGGCATTCATGGGAAATAAAACAGTAAATGCATGTTACACGTCGGTTTATAAAAGAAGCGCGGCTATTCATCCAAAAGAGAAATACCCACATTGAACTCATTAGAGAAATTATGAAAACACCATTTTGTCACAGTCCTACGCAGCTGGGTCTAGTCGAGGTGAGAGCAAGTTTATCAATCATAAGCAATGAAGAAAACGCCTCGTTGGCTATTTCCTCGTAGCCAGCAGCAGCCTACAGTGCCCATATACAGAAACCAGGCAGACAGTCCTAGGTGCTAGGGTAGAAGAGGCGGGGCTTCGCTGGCCTCCGAGTCCTTCAGTCCAAAGGATGATGGCCTGTCCCTGAAGACTCACACAGGAAACTCAAGGGTGAAAAGCAGAGACTTAAACCTAATCCAAAACAAAGGATTCCACAGCAACTGTTGGTACTTTCAGTTCCTCAGGGGAAGTGTGGTTTGGGAGGAAAGATCCCCAACAGGAAAGGAGGTCAGAATTAGTCTAGGGGAAGTTTCTAAGTAATAAAGGCATTGTTGTTTTTAAATCAAAATCAGCTGGAAAATTACCACACGATCATGGGCACTGATAAATGTCCCTTCAGTGCACCCTGCCATGGCAACTATAGAAGAAAAAGTAATAGGGGAAGGGGAAGAAACCATACGGTGAGAATGAACGATTGTCTTCCATTTCACAGAAAGAGGGAAGCTTTGAGAGAAGGGACATGGGGACTTTCTTCATTTAGTCTGGCCGCTTTCCATCTACAGAATGCCATCCCAGAGACTCATTCTGATCGTCTGCTATCGCTAGGTGGGTCTGTGGTACCTGTGTCTAGAATGGAAGATTCTAGAGGATGAGAGTATGATTTATTTGTGGATAATGCAGCTGTATTTGTGGGGCAAAAGGAGAAGCAAGCCTCTTTGTGCTGACTGTAGGAGTGGTGGGCAGTTTGCCATGTTGCCTGTTGTGCTATTGCCAGCATTGCAAGGAGCCTGCTTGAGGGCATGGATCTTATGACGTCACGGGTAGACATGGTACCCTCTGCCAGTATAGAAGACATCTGGAAGTGCATATTGAATCTGGCCCGTCAGTGAAGTCCAGCAGAACACTACAGAGTACTGTCATTAGGAGAATAAATGTAAGTAAATATAAAATATATACCAGGTCCAGGTCATCTTTTAATATCCACATCTTAAAATGTTGACCTTTTAAAAGAATCAATTCAAAAGTGGTCAAATATTATGTAGATTACATGGCAAACGGCTGAGCCTTCATAGGACATAAAAGTTTTGTTTCAGCTTAGTGCTTTGTGTGCGCACCGTATATAAAACTTTGGATGAATAAATATGGCATAAAATATTTTTCTCAGTGAGCTCATACTCTGTTTGTATAGGGATATCAATTACTTTTACAGAGAGTGGTAATTAAACATATAAAGCTCACCTATGAGTCAGTATGTCTTTATATACAATTATGTGTAATAGAGAAGGTATGCGCATATCCATTGTTACTTTGAAATATCCCTAAACATGTCTGCGTCAATAACAGTTGTATGTATAAACATGTAAAAGGTGTACAGCGCCTTCTGATCTGTGTAAGAATAATACACGTGCACACATGTCCATCTGTTAGTTTTACTCTTCTTGATGCTCTGCCAAATACTTAAAAAATCAGCTCACAGTTTGAGAGTGCAGCCCATCTATCTCCACAGGGGAAAAATGGCAGCAGGAACAGGAGCGATTGTGTGCATCGATATTGTCGTCAGGAAGCAGGAAGTGGTATGGACACCCTGTGCTCCACCTGCTTTATTCCTTTTGATTCAGTCTGGGACTCCAGGCTACCTCAGAATGATGTCTCTACTCAGAGTGAGCCTGCCACCTTACTGAGAACCAGACCCCCGGCCCCGGAAACATTCTTACAGACGCACCCAGGTTTCTCTCCTGGGCAATTCTAAATCCCATCAGGACTAAGCATTCCAATCTGAGTCTTTTTCTTTCTCACGTCATGCAAAAACCACCAACTTATCTACTCTATCACCGTCTGGGCTCTCTGAGCAAGAAGGGTCTTGTTCTCATTTGGGGAAGACCATGCATATGCAGACGGGTGTGTAACCAGCTTTTGGTGCCTCTAAAAGATACTCGATATGATCACACTGCTGAGTTTCTTTTGGCTCTCAGTTTTGAAGGTTTCAGCCCAGGCTGGTTCCATCATTGCCTCCGCGCCTGTGGTGAGGCAGGTACATTATCATGTAAGCTTACAGGGGTGAGTTTCTGCTCCTAGTTACTGTGTGGTGTGCTGAGACATTTTCCGAAATGAGAACAGAAATGTCCTGCAGAAGGAAAGATTCAAATGTGCCAGGGAGCTCATTTTCATAGATAATTATGAAGATGATGTTGCATAATCTGCCCCAAGAATCAAATCATCACCGTTTGGATTCATCTTTGGCATCTCTCTTACTATTATAAACACCGAATAAAGCCACACACACACACACACACACACACACACATTCTTGCCACCACTCTTGTCTCAGAACACTCCCTGTGGTTCAGGACAGGTTGCTGCAGGCACCGTCAGAGGAGGAAGCAGCTGTGCTGAGCTCTGTGTCTTTGTCAAAGGTTGTCACCTCCTCTATGGTCAGAACGCCACTGTGCCTGTGGCCTCAGACAATTCACTCAAGTAATTGCCTACCACTTCAGCTCTCTACAGAGTTCTGTTTCCTTGGTCTGCTTCTTGATGAATCTTTAATGTTTCTTGGCCTCAAAGTTAGTAAGGCAATAAAAGTTGAATCTCTCAGCATGAGCCTACACTAAGAGTGTCTGCTGTGACTAGCCAAGGGGCTGGTCCCATCAATAGGTTCAGCCTTGCTCAGTGGATTGAGGGTTCTGAATCCTGAAGACGCAGTTGCTACTTTCTTGCCTGGAGAGAGGGTTGGGCTGTGTGGTTTGTGTTCTGGACTTTTCTAACTTCAGCCATTTTCCAAGACTAAAGTGTTCAAGAATGTTAGCTTCTGAAAATCATATTTTCAATTACACGTTGATTCTGAGGATAATGTTTTTTAGTGAAACAAGCACATTCAAATACAAGTTATTTTTCAGACCCAGTTTTTTCCAAGGAGTCTATGAAGTGGTTACTTTCATGCCAAAATAACTCTAGCTAATGCCAAATGGATAGTACATGGGTTTCATATCAAAAGAAGACATGTATGAGGTATTTAGAATGCTGGACAGTATTTGGATAGCACACAAGTCCCAGAAAGTCTTTAAACAAGGATCGATGGATACCTTCCCCCTTTCCTTGGTCCCTTCTGCACCCCAATATAAAAGAAGTCAGTTAAGGGGATCACAGCCAGAATAAGGCAGTGTGCTCTTGACTCTCTATTTCTTTGGACATGGTCTGAGTGTGCCTCTGGTTTCTGAGGCATCCTCGAGTTGCCAGACAACGGGGACATTAGCCCTTTCATTTGGTCCCATCTGCACCATCTCTGACTGAGTACAGTGAGATGTGCCACTGCTCCATGTTTCCCACCATTAGTACCTGTCATTTGCCCATCAACCTCTTCCCGATGGACTCGTGACATCCTATTCTTTCCATTTAGGTCATCTATGGCCCTCACTTTCCGCCAACTTCGTTGTCATATAACTGACTAGCCATCTCCTGTGTTGTTCTCGTATACACTATTGTGACTACTCTCTGTGATCATTGCCTGACCAGCTAGCTCTACAAATCCCCAGAAACTAGCAAAAGACAAAACTCACCTTGGGTTTTCAACATACATCTGTTGAATGGAGTGGAGTGAGCTGAATTCAAGATATATCCTTTAGTTTTCTCGTTGCTGTTATAAATACGTGACAGACTCAACCTTAGGGAGGAATGATTTGTTACAGCTCATGACTTCAGAGGCTTCTAGTGATCTACTGGGAAGGGCACGGTGAAGCAACTCACACTGTGGAAGACAGAATTCAAAGAGAAGTGGAATCCATTTGGGACTAGAGCAAGATACAACCCAAAGGACATTGCCCCTGGACACCTAGTTCCTAGAGAGACAGTATCTCTTACATTTCAGAACAACCAATAATACTACCATGTTATGAATGTATTAAGGATTAACTAGGTCAGAAGCTTCATGATCAAACTGTTGCTGGAAATGCTCCTGCAGATGCATGCAGAAACATGCTTACCTAATCACCATGGAGATTGGGTTCTTGATGCAGTCAAGTTGCCACAGACATGAACCATCCCAGGAAGGTGACTCGAGAGGCACTTCTTTCTTCAAAAGCAGTCCAACAACTTGCGAGGAGAGGTGACAATTTCATCTTCAGACCAGAAAACAATCGTAACCAGGAATACATTCCTGTATCTTACATACAGGGGACCACATGCAGCCAAATAGCATAACACCAACTAGCATGTAGGAGAGCAGAAAATGAAAGAAAACAAGATACAGAGCTCAGGGGGTTGAGGCAGGAGGATCACAACTGTAAGAGCAGCCTGGACTACACAGTAACTTTGAGGCAAGCCTGGGCTATATAGTCAGACCCTGTCAATCAATCAATCAATCAATCAATCAATCAATGTACAAGCCTGGGCTATATAGTCGGACCCTGTAAGTAAGTAAATAATAAATAAATAAATAAATAAATAAATAAATAAATAAATGTTTTTAAAAGGGAGAAAAATCAGGAAGGAATTGGGGAAAGCAATAATGTAAACATCGATGAAAGGCAAAAATCACTTGTGTAATAATACACCAAGGGAAGCTGCTGCCTTCTCTAATTGGCCTTCAGTTTTCACAGGAGGCTCTGTCTCACAGGATGCCAGCGTAAGCCTTGGGGCAGCAGACTCCTCCCTCTTAGGGCAGAAATAACAGCTCTCTCAGTCCCTGCTGAAGCAGGCCAGGGGTGAGCTTGGTTGTTCATCTCTACATTCTTGGCGGTCTTTTTCTGCATGTATCTGAAGTACATTTTCTATCACACATTTTCTGGGACATGTCATCTTCTGTCCTCTTCGTCCGTGCTGCTGTCCTTGTAATCAGTTTTATGTCACATGGACCGATTTGAACATTCGGCACTCTCTCCTTTTTTTAAATAAAAAATGTCTTACATTGTTTGTATGTGTTCAAGTATATCTGTGTGTGTGCTTGTGCATCTCTGTGTGTGTACACACATATACATATGCATGTATGTGCACATACACACAGTGTGGGGGAATGTATGAGTGTGTGCAAGTATATGTGTGTGCATACACATAGGGTGGAGGAGTGTGTGTGTGTATGTGTATGAGTGTGTGTGTGCATGTGTGTGGGCATGTATATGAGTGTGTGTATGCATGTGTGTGTGCATGTATATGAGTGTGTGCATGCATGTATGTGTGCATGAGTATGAGTATGTGCATGCACACACAGGAGTGGGAATGTGTGCATCTAGTGGTTGCCAGCACTATAGTGTCCATGACATGAGGAGGTCAGGGGACAGCTTGTAGGAGTCTGTTTTCTTCTTCCATGTGGGTCTGAGGAATTCAATTCAGGTCATCAAGCTTGACAGCAAGAGCCTTTGCCTGCTGAGCCATCTCACCAGCTTCACTCGATATTCTCTAGACCTTATTTTGAATGGTAATTTCGAACAAAATGACAGCAGGATTTATCAATCACTTTATATATGCTGCTTGAGAAAAAAATCAAATTAGTAATAACTCAAGTGATTTTTACACTTTAAAGGCAACTGTATTTTATAGCCCTTGTTGAAAATGAAAAGTTGTAAGTAATTTTAGGCCTTTTTAGTAACAGAGAGCTTTACTTTACTCAAATGTGTGTTATCAATAAACACACACACACACACACACACACACACACACAGTGGCTCTCAATCCCCCTAATGCTACAGCCCTTTAATACAGTTCCTTGCATTGTGATGACTTCTGAAGCACAAAATTATTTTGTTGCTACTTGATAAGTGTAATTTTGCTATTGTATGAATTATAATGTAAATTTCTGATATGTGATCCCTGGGGGAGGGGGGTCACAACTCATGTTCCTAAAACTAGTCCCCACAGATACTCAAAACCATAATCAAACTGAAGATCAAAACCAAGTATGACCTCTAAAACGCTGTATGACGTAACTATTTTTCCTCATTAATGTTGGTATATTTCATTCAGAGATGATCAAACTCTTAAATACTTTAAATTTTTCATTTAAAATATAAAGGAGGCACGTAAATCCTATTCCTCTTTAAATGTCTCATTTCCGATCTTATGCTTAACAAAATGTAACCGGTTTTGTTATTTGCCAAAGCCACCCACGTACGTATACGATGTCTGCTGATGACTATCTACTCAGTACTTGCTTGTTCCTATCTATCTTGCCTCAACAGCACCAGTCTTTTGTGATCCACTTATATCCAGGGCCATCTATCTGTGTGTCCAATGGACTGGAATCCACCTTTGGAGCCTGGTGACATCAGCAGCAGGCACATGGCTGAAGGTCAGGACTCCCTTTCCATGAATCTGTCAATAGCAAATAGTTAAAGTAGTGAGAGGTACCCCCCCCCCCCAGCCCTTCTCCTGATATGCTTTCTTGTGAATACTCCTCAACAGTACAGTATTTTTTTTTTTTTAGTATTTATTTTATTTTATGTGTAAAGTGTCTTGCCTGCTTGTATGACCTTGCTCCACTTGTATGCAGTGCCTACAGAAGCCAGGAGAAAGCTGGAAAGAGATTCCCTGGATCTAGAGTTTCAGGGGGTTGTAAACTGTCATGTGGGGGCGGTCAATCCAACCTTTGTCCTCCTATTTGTCTCCTTTAGAAGAGCAACCGGCGCTATGAACCACTGAGTCATCTCTCCACCCCAATACTGTAGTGTCCTTATGAACCTTTTATTATATATGTAGCAAAAATGTTCTCACATGACACTTGCCTTTTACAACTTTGCATCCTTGAGTTACAGTTGCTGATGATACACATGTATGCTATTTAAGTAGACAGTGTTGATCTTTGTTGCCTGCCTTGTACAAGTAAGGAAAGAATTTCCTGCTGTCCTGAGCCCCAGAGCTCCTTACTGACCTGTGCCCTTCTTAGAGCTTTGCAAGGAAAGCTAGCCATGTGTCACCCTGGCCATCACACTTTCTGAAGATAAGTATTTCAATCACACCAGGATCCTTTCACTCTTACTCCCTTGCCCTCGTGCCAAATGGTGTCAGAGGGCAGCTAAGGCTCGAGCTAAAGCTGAGATCAAACTATCACTGCTTTGTTGGATGGATTTTCCGTGATTCCCTCACTCTTCTGACTGTAGATTATGTACTGCTAGCTCTGTCTCTGCAGTGAATGCTCCCCAGGAATGGGTTCACTGTATGTGAAAAATGTTTATAAATACAATGTGCTTGAAGTGTGATGAAGCTGACTGCAACATTGTAACCACAAAGTGTGGCTCTCTCATCAATGCCTAGTCATGACCGTCTGTGACTGAGTATGTTAATCAGCTTTCCCCTGCCATAAACAACAGGGATAACTTAAAAAAGAGGAAAGACTGCTGGGGTACCACTCAATGGTAGAACATTTATCTAGTATGGCCCAGGCCATGGGTTCAATCCCCAGTACTACACTAGAAGAGGAAGGAGGAGGAGTGGGGGCAGGAGCAGGGGTAGGAGGGGGAGAAGGGGAGAGGGAGGAAGGAGGGAGGGGAGGAGGAGGAGGGGTAAGGAGAAGGAGAAGGAGAAGTAAAAAAAAAAAGTTTATGGTAACAAAGGAGATCAGAGTCTCAGAATGCCANCCCAGGCCATGGGTTCAATCCCCAGTACTACACTAGAAGAGGAAGGAGGAGGAGTGGGGGCAGGAGCAGGGGTAGGAGGGGGAGAAGGGGAGAGGGAGGAAGGAGGGAGGGGAGGAGGAGGAGGGGTAAGGAGAAGGAGAAGGAGAAGGAGAAGGAGAAGGAGAAGGAGAAGGAGAAGGAGAAGGAGAAGGAGAAGGAGAAGTAAAAAAAAAAAAGTTTATGGTAACAAAGGAGATCAGAGTCTCAGAATGCCAAATACCATGGAAGGTAAGCTCTCTGGTGACTTGAAATCTCCCACTGGGTCCCATCTCTTAAAGGCACAGCCACCTTTAATAGTACCAAGCTGAGGATAAAACCTCTATTGCAGGGTCCTTGGGAACATTGCAGATCTAACTATACCATTAACAACAACAACAACAACAACAACAACAACAACAACACCCTTTTGCTAGGTACTCTATTAAATGTTATTTTTAAATATCCATAAAATAAAACCATTTATTGTATTTTATATAGAATATAAAATATTTGGGCATTAAGAAGCAAAAATCTAGCCAAAAATACTTCCCTAACACTGAAACATAATTTATCAAAAGAAAGAGAGAAATAGCAGATAAGTCACAGATAAAAAGAGTGGATCATATTAGCAAAGGGGAAAAATTAAATTTTTGTCAGGAGCTACAATCGTCAAGGCAGATAGAGTCTATTGTACCATCAAGGACAATCTATTGAAAGAACAACGCTGACTGAAGGAATCTCTTAAGGCAAGACTCTAGAGAAGACGACCTGAAGTTCCCCAGGTCGTCCAATTCGTGAGGGAAAGAAATACATGAGACATCTTTGCAGTTCTTCCTGGCATGATTTTTGAGTGGAGGGTCATAGGTATCCAGCAACATTTCTTCACCCCTTGAAGAGATATGTAGTGGAAAATTTATTGAACTAACCCCATTTGTCCTCTATGTTCCAGCGAAACGGAAAAATAAAAGAGAAATTCGACCCGTCACCACCGCGTACGAAAATTAGGATCGTGAACCCTCCGTCTCCGTCCTCCTATTCTGAGTTCGAGGCCAGCCTGGTCTACAGAGTGAGCTCCAGGACAGCCAGGGCTATACAGAAAAACTCTTTTTATATAAGGCAGCCATCTCATAACAAATAACATAGGAGAGATTATTGGAGTTCATTTTCACGAACATTGAATTTAGGGGAATTTCATGTTGCCTATGCTATTTACCAGCTATGTTTTCTCATCCAAAGTAGGTATCCACTGTGTCTCTAATTCTGCATTCTTGGTTTTGTTTGTTTGTTTGTTGTTTTGCATTATTTTGTTAAAGGCACACTCTAAAATCTCATTAGACTTGGTTCCTGGAAAAAAATCTAAATGCTAACATGTTCTCCTGTTTAGGGAATTTTTCTGAAATGTATGTAGGCTTTTACATTTGAGACATTTTTGTGTGTATGGTGTTTATCTGAGTGACATGTCCTTTGACTATTTTTTAACCTATTTTTCATTATACTGACTAACACTTAGCATTCTGCAGTAATTATTTATAGTAGTATTTGTGAATTTGGTAGTGTTGTCCCTTAAGAAGGTAGGAAGTGGAGGAAGAGGAGGAGGAGGAGGGAGAAAGGAATGGAGAGAGGGAAGAAGGGAATGAAGGACAGATTTTTTAAAATCTTGGGAGCTGTGTATCCATCTGTGTATATATGTATATATTCAATATAAACACATTATCCCTAGCTCCCTAATATTATTTGACTAACCCTAGCTAATGTACTAGACTGTGTGTTTGGGAGGACCCTTCTAAGATAATGATATTTCAAAACCAATACTTCTGTATTTCAGTGATAGACTTCTTTATACCAAGCCATCGTTGGTTCTGGGAATAAACCCTACTCTGGTAGTGACTCGTTCTGCTAATATACGTGGGCTGATGATTTTATTTAGGGCTTTTCCTCCTCTATAATCATCAGTGAGATTTAGTTGAAGTTTTCTCCCATTGTGGTGAGTTTATCGGGTTTTGGTACGAGGTTAAAATAAACTGGGACGATTTCCATCTTTCCTTCCACTTGCATATTTTAAATTGCAAAAAGAAATCTGTAATTTTAGAGTCGAAAATAACATCCATAAACTCATCTGCGTTTGGCGAATTTGGGGGATAATTATCATCTTTTCTCGATTTTATTCAGGGTAGATCATCTACACATTGAGCCAGTTAGGGTTATTTATATATTCCACACAGACCATCCACTTCATCAAGAGTTTCAGAGGGAAGCGGCTCCTATTGTTCATCTTTGCAATACCACTAGTTAAAAAAACATTTGAGTAAGAACATGCATTGCTTATTCTAACAGTGAGACTATAAAACTGGCTGGCCCGCACTGGAGCCTGTGATTCAGACTGGGTTTTTTTTAAATTATTTTAAAAATTGTATTCTTTTATTTATTTGCTTGGTGTGTATGTCGTGGCATGTATGGGACAGTGGTAGGCAGAAGACATCCTGAGGGAGTTGTTTCTCTCTCTCCAACACGTGGATTCTGAGGATCAAACTCAGTTCATAAAACTTGGCAGCAAGAGCCTTTACCTACGAAGCCTTCTCCCATCTCATTTAATTTTAACTTTGTTTCTTAAAAAAAGGACAAAAATCTCAATATATTCTGATTATTTCAAAAGACCAACTGCTTAGCCTGGAGGAGGGCAAACATTCCTTGACATCCCCTAGCTTAACAGTCACGCATGTGTATGAGACTTAGTGTGGCATTCTAACATATGTACAGATCGTGGGAGGATCGGGCTCTTTAAGGGCAGTTAACATATGTATCACCCAAAACATCAATCATTTCTCGGGAGGTGGAACTAGTCAAACTCTTCCTTTCCAGTTATTTTGAAATGTACCATGCACTGGTCACCATAGCAGGGCATGGGAGCTTTGTATTCTGGAAGCCATTTCTCCCACCTTCCACCTTCCCTTTCTTTCTAATAGAGTCCATTATCAGCTTGAGGTGGGCCCCTGCATGCCTGAAAGAGATTATCTTTAAGTGGGAAGACCTGTGGACTGTGAGTGCCACCATCTCCTATCTGGAGACCAGGGTTTTTTTTGTTTTGTTTTTTGTTTTGTTTTGTTTTGGTTTTGTTTTGTTTTGGTTTGGTTTTTGTTTTTCAAGACAGGGTTTCTCTGTGTAGCCTTGGCTGTCCTGGAACTCACTCTGTAGACCAGGCTGGCCTCGAACTCAGAAATCTGCCTGCCTCTGCCTCCCAAGTGCTGGGATCAAAGGAGGGTGCCACCATGCCTGGTGGCTCATTTCCTATCTGGAATCCAAGAATGTACAGATGAAGAAAGATAGCCGGGGTGGAGGGGGATGGGGGGACGCAGCATGTGTTCATCTCTGTTTCCTGATTGTGGATGTGATGTGAGGGGCTGCCTTGATTCCCCCGCTATGGTGGACTGTACCCAGGAGCAATGAGGCAAAATAAACCCTTTCTCCTTTAAGTTGCTCTGGACAGAATATTTAAAGTAGCAACAGGAAAAGAAACTAAGACATCATTCCAGCATTTAGTAACTTTTATTCTGCTCCCTACATCAATGGTAGCAGCTTTTTGAGATTCTAAAAAAAATAAGTTTCTGCAGTATTGGTCATTTTGTACTTAGCTTATTTAACATGGACCCTTCCAGATCCATCTGTGGTTGCCTCAATTGACAAAGATAGTATCCTTTTTAATGGCTGAATAATATTCTCTCTCTCTCTCTCTCTCTCTCTCTCTCTCTCTCTCTCTCTCTCTGTGTGTGTGTGTGTGTGTGTGTGTGTATGTGTGTGTATGTATATCTTTTATCACATCCTTCTTGTACAATCATCTACGTACGAGCATAGGTTGATTCCATGCGTTGGCTGTCTGGGATGCTGATGGAAAGAGTACAGGAGGGCAGATACCTCTGGCTTGCTGGCTTCATGACCTGTTGGTAAATGCTAAGTAGAAGAATTGCCAGGGCCACATGGAAGTTCTACTTTTTAGTTTTTGGAGGAGTTTCCAGACAACTATACTACTTTATGTCCCCACCAACAAAAGTTCCCATTTCTTCACGGGCACTCACATTCCATAATTCCCATCAGAGTTACAGGGTACAGTGGCAGACATCTGTAACCCCAGCATTGGCAGATCTCTGAGGCTCATTGGCCAGTCTGTATCACCACATGCTTGAGCTGCAGGTTCAGTGAAGGATTCTGTCTCAAGAATTAAGGCAGGAGCTAGTGAGAAGGACAGCTAACATCTCTCTGTGGCTACTGCATATGTATACAAGCACACATGTGCAAAACCACAATACTAAGTTTATAAAGATGCATTGGTGTACTCAGTACTATACTACTGATCATAAGTTATCTTTAGGTTTTGTTAATAGTGTCACCATCCCATAGGAATTCAATACCAGCCTCTATCCATTCTTCAAAGTACAAATCACATTTTTAATAGTCAGAAATCATATTTATCGCTTTTTGCTCTTCAACGTCTATCCCCATTCCACTTCAAAAGATCCACCCCATAATTCCTTCCAATATTTATTTATTTATTTATTTATTTATTTATTTATTTATTATTTGCCTGTTTCTAAATTATGGAAATAACTTTTTCTATAACAAGATAAGCATATGAATTGAAAGCTAATTTTTTTTTTAAATTATCAGTGAACAGAAGGCTGCACGTGTCAATTGCCTCTTGGATAGAGCTATCACTGTTATTGTTAGTACATAATTAGTCAAAACAACATAACCATGTCACAAAATTTCATAAATAATTACTAAACAAAGCTGAGTTATTAGACATAAAGCATGACGAGGCAAGTGGGGTCACGTTGCTTTTATGTCTGCATAATAACTAATCATCATTTGAACGAGACGGGGCTCACGTCAGTTGTGCGCATGCATTCTGTATTGCATGAGTACAGGCTCCGAGAAGTCTTGTTCTTATACATAGAGGTGTAAGTTCTGTAACAGTGGTGCTCCCGCCGAGATCAGCCCCTTCTGGATCTTAAGCTGAGCAGTTCCCCCCGGAGATGAAAGTGGTTGAGTCTATCCTTTGACCATCCAATTTCGTTTTTTCAATTTTGTTAATGTATCGATGTGTTACCTGGTCATTGGAGCCCGCTCATTCAGATGTTGCTGGTGTATATGAGATGACAATTTCAACAGTGAGGCTTTGCTCTGTAACAAAATGTCAGTGGCATACAATAAAAGTGCTTTGATCACAAAGGTATAATTTGGAAATATCAAGAAGGGGTCTTCTTGGTCTTCAGTGTTTGAGGACATATTTGGTCTCTATGTATTTAGCTAAGTGTTATTCAGACCCAATTATTTAAAATAGTAAAATCACAATTCTTTGAAATAGGGTGAGGATGCAGAAGTATGAATACCTTTTATGTTCAATAGAGATTTTAAAAAGTTCCTTGCTTTTAGAAATGTATTTAAAAGTTTTCTAAACAATAATCTTTAGATGGATCTAAATGAGATGTTCTTTAAGGTATGTAGATAGTTTCTTAATGTTACATGCTACAGATAGTTTAAAGTGTTTGCTGTGTACAACACAAGTCTGACACAGGCATTCTGTGACATATGTGGCAATGGGGAGGACATCATGATAAACCCGCTGTCATTTCTTTCTCTCCAGCAAATGCAGATAAACTGAGACATGTGCTAGGTCCATGGTGCAGCTGCCTTGGCTCCCTGGTATTAGGGTCTCATGAGAGAGTTGGAAGGAAGCCATCCATCTCAAACCACGCCCCACTTCTGCCCATGTTTATCTGGCCAAAGAAAATCGGAGGACCAAGCCCACTGTTCACAGGGAAGAACAAACACTCCAATGCACCATATCTGCTGATTATTCTAACAAAGTTTGACGTGAAGATACATAACCCAGGCAGGCTTCAGCAAAGCCCTTCACTTCCTGCCATGAAGATCAAGGACCTTCCACTCAGAGACTACCCAAGTCACAGACTGAGGGCAGCATGATGCCAACATTCAAACCTCCCTGGCATGATATGAGAAAAGCATCCCCATTTCAACCCAATGAGATGTTGGCATGGTTTTGGTTCACAGAGCACCCTGGTCAATTCATGGCATTTTGCTTGGTTCGGCTTTTCTAAAGTAAGGTAAGGCTTTTAGACATGTTAAAAGGAGGAGCCTAACATGGATCTCTGAGTTCTGGGCCACCCTGGTCTACAGAGCATGTTCCAGAACATCTGACATCTGGGAATATACAGAGAAACCCTGTCTTGAAGTACTTTTTTAAAAAGGAGAAGTCTAGACTTTAGGGAGGAGCAGGCAGACGGTCCCCATCATGCAGTTTTGACTTACAGTTTTGACAATGGTGCGGTCAGTCCATATGAGTAGTAGTTTCATTTCCGTATTTGATCCGTTCCCAATTAGCAGTGTGAGCCATGACTTATACATGCCTGTGTCATGCACAACTCTTGTAAGTTTTGGATTTACCACAGAGCTGTGCAGTAACACAATCCAATTTCACCACCGTTCTACCAACTTGATCTCACGCTATCCCTCTACGCTCACCACAGCCTATGGAGAACAGTAATGTTTCCGCTTCCGGTTTGTGCCTTTGGCTTTTTGACCTTTCCTGCGAACGTGCTTCTTCCATATGAGTGACTTTCACCGGGTGAGTTTGAAAGGTTCTTTCTCATTGACTTCTACAGAAAACTATTTCCAAAATTAAATTACCCTTCATCTTATTTTTATCTTTCTTTGTAGATGCCTTACAGATAGCAAAACAAAGACATGTTTAATCCAGTTTGGGGGGCATTTTTCTCTCTTTTTAACATTGGATATAAAACACCCATTTCTAAAAATAATTTGTTCATTTGATTTACTGGCAAAGGCTCTCACCTATATAGCAAGGGTTAGCCCACAACTAAGGATCTCCTGCCTCAGTCCTCTGCATGCTAGAGTTATAAGCTATACCACCATGCCTACCTTCACACTGCAAGTCTGACATAACAAGAATTCACTTGTTCCTGTTACTGTTTTTTTCTCTTCATATCTGATATTTACCATTTTTTTCTAAATTTTTCCTTATATTTTCTTTTTTTTTCCTTTCCAGAATTTTCCAAAATCAAACAGCTTTTAATATTTTGTGTTAAATATTTGGAAAATATATATTCCATACACACTTTAATTTCATGAACTAACTTTAAAGGTGAATATATGCTTATTGGTGTGGACAAGATTCATTCATAATTTTATTCTCCTACTCTCTTTGTTGCTCTTTCTAGGGTGGAAGGTACTGGAGTTCTTCAGGCCTTTTTAAGTGAGAAATAGTCCCCTTTTCTGCTCTTCTTTAATGTTTTGATAAGGCCTGTGTTATCGGTTTAAATAACTTTTAGGTTTTATTTATGGAACAGATTTTTAAACTACACATGGATTCAGTTTTCTTAAGATACAGGACTATGTAAATTTTTATGTCTTCTTAGGGTTTTTTTTTTTCCTCTAGAAATTAGTATATTTTTGCTAATACTTTTAAAAGCACTGGACTATTTTCCTTAATGTGAAAATGATAATTGTCACTTTCTAAGTGAGCTGTGCTTCCCTGTGTGATTTGGGTCTTACTGATACTATTCCCACCTTTGATTTATTTTTAAAGGAATTATTTTTGTCTTTGTTGATGTTCTTTATGTTAAGTTCAGTTTCTATTAACAATCTGCCTTTTATCTCACTTCCATTTTAAAAGGTGTTTCTATCTTCAAGATTAGAGCTTAATTCACTGATGATGTAAGTTTCCTTCATTTAATTAAATTACTTGAACCCACACTGTTCTATGCACCATGCTTACCATACTTATAAGATGATATGTGTGCTGCCTAGTTTTATGTCAACTTGAAGCAAACTATGACAGGAGAGAACCTTGATTGTGAAAGTGTTTCCAAAAGATCAGGCTGTAGGCAAGCCTCTAAGGCATTTTCTTGATTTGTGATTGATGTGGGAGGGCCCAGCTATTGTGCTTGGTGCCTTTCCTGGGTTGTCTGTCCTGAGTTCTGTAAGAAATGAAACTGAGCAAGCCATGGAGAGCAAGGCAGCATCCCTCCATGGCCTCTGCATCAAGTCCTGCCTCCACATTCCTGTCCTATTTGGGTTCCTGTCCTGACGTTCTTAAATGATGGACTCTGGATTTGAAAGGTTAAGTCAAATAAACCCTGCCCACCCCAAGTTGCTTTGGTCGTGATATTTCATCACAGCAATAGTAACCCCAACTAAGACAATATGTAATACCTTATTTTCATTTTCTAACTTCCTCTGTAGTATCATCAGGATTAATGTGTTATTTTAAACTAATCTAATAGAGTTGCTTTGTAATCTCAAACACATGTGTGAGGCTTTCTCATTTTGCTTTTCTATTTTGAGGGTTTTGTTACCATTTGCTTACATGGAGTCAGAGAAGAGTCCATCCACATCCGTCAAGTCTGACCTTGTGACCACAGCCAAGTCCTGTGGGGTTTCCAGCGAGTGTGCTTGAAGGAGAATCCTGCACCAGATCATTGGCGTTGCGCATCAAATCCTGCTCTCTCATTGTTAATGTTCAGCTCCCTACAAATGAGCTGAGTTTTAGCCTACTTGTTCTATTGTGAAGAGATATGCTAAAAAGCAAGACAAAACAAACAAGCCAACAAAACCCCTTTAGTATGGTCTAGTATGGTAGGAGATTAGCCTGTTTTTCAGAGTTCTGCTAACTTTGTTTACATACGTTAAGGCGGTATTGAATGGTCAGTTTAAATTTTAGTTTCTTCCTAGTTAATGACAATTTTTATCACTGAAGTGTACCATTTCATACCTAGTAAGAAGAATAAATACATATTTTCCTTAAATAGTAATTTGAGAGACAAGGACCTGGGAACACTGGTTTGGGAGAGCTGACAGTTGTATAGCATATATTTTTTTAATCATTTCATTTTCAGTAACTGAATGTGTACCCCTTATTTCAGATGTCTGACTTAACCTGCTCACTGCCCCACATTATTGAGATGGACGTCTTTATCTTTTAATGGGGCTATTCATTGGGCATACATTGTGAAGCTGTTAATGCTTCACTTACGATCTCCATCCCGTTGAGTGCTGCATAAATTGCCTTCTCTACTTCCTGTTGCTTTTTACCCTTGTTTTACCTTCTTCCTGACTGGGTCTTAGATTCATCCTTCGGCTTCCCCTCCACTGTGTTGAGAGTGATAAACTCTTGATTACCGTGACAGACAAACAAGGAGTCCTAACTTACCCAAGTCTAGAACCAATCAATCACTTTTTTTTCTCTTGAAGGGAAATGTATGAAATTAGAACACTCTCACTCCACTTGTCTTATTTTAAGAGTCTTTGCTTTTGGTTACTACGTGTT
The DNA here is from genome assembly GCA_902729485.2 of Mus minutoides. Classification (NCBI taxonomy): domain Eukaryota; kingdom Metazoa; phylum Chordata; class Mammalia; order Rodentia; family Muridae; genus Mus; species Mus minutoides. The sequence goes on along the minus strand of LR749880.1, from coordinate 36,601 downwards.
TCTGAAATAGGTTTAAATGTGATCAGAAATTACACTGGAGTTGCAGGTTAAAGGGTATTTTTTTTCCCTCTTCTATTGTTTCCTGCAGTAAACAGAGAAGTAGGTGATTAAAAAAGGGGATTTCCTGTATTGCTCCATCTTAGTTGCCGTTTTTTTGAACCAACTCATTTCAGGAATTTGTTATTGTTTTCATTTGGCTGTGCCCTATCATTGATGTCTTGATGGGTTTCTTAGAAACTCGACTATATAAAACCGGAAGCCAGTATTTCTCTCATTGGCTGCTTGGCCCTTCGCTTGCTTCATTTTTCAATCTCTCCCAATCATGTTCTAGATCCTGTTTTTTTTCCTGCTTGGCTAATCTTGTGACTTGCTTTGACAAATGATCTTATAATCAGGCTCACTTTTTAACAGGTAGTGACTATAGCAGGATATGAGACGACCCCAGTGAAGCCATCTTAGGCCAGCCAGGCCCAGCCAAACTCACAGCCAACCAGATAGATACACACGTGAACCCAGTAGAGACCACAAGTGCCTTCGTGATTGTAGTGATTGTAGGCTAAACAAACGATTATTATTTTAGGCTACTGCTAACTGTTAAGTCCTTCCTTATTGAAAACTTTTACTGTCAGGAAAAAAAAAAAAAGGAGAAAGGCAAAGCTTAGATGTTTTTCAGTTTTGTCAGATTAGAATTCTAGCAATCCAGAATAGTGAGGGGGGATGCTGTGGGGAGGGAGGTAATGACATGTGTGTCACCGACATGCTAAAGTTGTCCTGTACTAGTGGATCTTTTTCTCAACCAGTAATTCTTGGGGGAAATTGCAACAGCATTTTAAATCATTAGTGAGTCACCATGGTGGTTTCATTTTGTGGGATATTGCTAGTCATACTCTTGGTTTATTTAACGTCAAGTTCTTGTTGGGCAAAGCAGTCGCCAATTATAACACTAAAACTGCAGGAAAACATGGTTTATTTACAGCTCTCAGGGGTTCCTGCATAAATACAGCAGAAGCTTTTATGAATTAGTAACCTGTATGGGAGGAATTTAGACCATGTGCCGGAAGGACCTGGATTGGTCTAATTTTTAAGCAGGAGGAAGAAGCTCCAGGCAATGGTGCTTTACAACTTCAGGGGTATGGGGCGAATGAGGATGATAAAAATGGAAGCAAATACTTTGAGAGAGAGTCTAGAAAGAGGAATGAGAGAAATGGGGGTGGGGTTGGAGAAGCGTTTGTGGGATGTTTTGGTCCTGTTGAAGGAAGGAAGTTACATATTATGTTAGTCATCTTTAGCTTTGCCTGGATAGAATAAAATCAGAAGAAACTAACATTAAGTAAGGACTGAGGTTTGCCTGCATTCAAAATAAATTCCTAATTGGCCTCATTGTACCAGTCTACAAAATCATAAAATACATTCCATTAGCATTATCCAGTACAACATTAACTCTACACACATCGTAATAGTATTTTTGACATTCCTAAAGGTGTAATTTAAGTCAACATTTACATTAAGAACATTTATGATATAGTGGAAGAACCACTTAGCTAAAATAATGATCAACATAACAGTTTTCCCCAGAGTCCACATCTAGGTATAGAAAGTATCACTATGTCTGCATAAATATTAATGATAAAGTTTAATAAAATTTTACGTGTGACTCTGTCCTCAACCTTGACCTATTTTTTTTTCCTTTTGAATGACAGGTCTATTATTAAAAAATGTCAAGTCAAAATGTTGTCATTTTTACATTAAACGTAGATCCCCTGACCTTCCTTATTTCTTCCCTCATTATCATTGTCCTATGTCCTAAGAAAGAAAAGAAGTCTATCACCAGGCAGCAGAAAGGGCCAAACAAAGTCTACATTTGCCAGTTCTATGGTGAAGGCGGGGGAAAATGGCTTAACAAACACATAATTGGGCAAAGACAAATTCCTAGACTGGCTAACCTAGACACAAGCAAAATATTACACAAAGCAAATTCACCCCCACCCCCCTTTGAAATTCATACAGATAGCTTTCCCATCCGAACTGTATGTGTGTCTGCTGGCAGACAAGTACAGGTAATTGCCTCCAGGTGTTTGCCCGCAGGAAGTCATTGAAATTCAGTGCCAGCAACAGCAGCTTTCTCAGCAGCAAAATCTAACCTGCAGGAACCTCCCAGGCATAGGTACATTTCAGAATAGCAATGGCAACTGGCTGGAAGGGCCCTCGACCCACAATGCCCAGCTTAAGAGAGAACAGACCAAAAAGAGGGTGGTGCTCATTAATCAAAATTTAAGGCTAAAACCAGCTGTTCCCTGGCTTTTAGGAAAGTTTTGAAAATGCTATTCTTCTTCCAGAGAAGATATAAATCATGAGCACCATTACACTTCTCTTTAAGTTCTGCTTTCGCACACGATCACAAGTTAAAATAATTTCTTACTGAACAATAAATAACCCACACATCCTATAGGCACTGTGACTAGAATAGATACTGCCGGACATTCAGTTAAAGATGCCAGATGAGCCAGTAGCTTTAAAATGAATTCTCCCGCTCAAATGAGAACACACAGTTTTGAAAGGCACAAAGTTACAAATGCAAGCTAAACAAGAATATACAATGTAGTAAAAATTTCCTTGTGAGAAGCAGATCTGAGAAAGAATCTGCAGCTGACTGTGGGGAAAGCTAAGCAGCTGCCTTCTCTAGTTGTGTTAAAAAGGATTCCAGTGGAAATTCAGGAGCGGGCATCAGGGTTACCTCTGGAAGTCACACTGCAGGTGAGCTTAAGGACCAGCTAGACTAGCCTGGAGGTGGTGGTGCATGCCTCTAATCCCAGCACTTGGGAGGCAGAGCAGGCAGATTTCCAAGTTTAAGGCCAGCCTGGTCTACAAAGTGAGTTCCAGGACAGCCAGGGCTACACAGAGAAACCCTGTCTCGGGGGAAAAAACACCAAACCAAACCAAAACAAAAAACCACCACCACCACCACCAACAACAAAAGAGCTAGACTTCAGGATCCCCCTTCTAGTGTCTTTGTAGTAGATCCTAGTCACTACCACAACTGAGAGGTTGACTTCTTGGAGACAGACACCCACCCGATAGGGCACTACAATCAGGGAGACTGAACTTAAATCTCTGTGCTGAATATGTCATGTTTTTTTGTTCCTCTGTGGTCTGGAACATTGTGATATCACACACACACACACACACACACACACACACACACACACACACACACACAGCAGAAGTCTTTCTGGGTAATCCGATCAGCCCATGAGAACAGATCTGAAACTAGGACAAAGAAGGACTTCAAAAGAAGCATAAACCAGGTCAGCTTGCAGGGAATTCCCTGGTCAGTGCTGACCAACTGCCCATCAGTAAAGAAGGTTCTAACTAGTCAGTTTTTGGGGTGCTATACCTAGAGAGATGAGGGTTATCCAGGTCTCAAACAAGAGAAAACGAACCAGAGAAACATAAGCAGGGCCAAGCACATTCAAGGAGGACAAGTAAAAATGAAAAACTACCAGTAATATATTATAATAAGATGTATATAGGGAGAGGATAAGAAAATACAATAAGATGTATATAGGGAGAGGATAAGAAAATACAATAAGACATATATAGGGAGAGGATAAGAAAGGGGGTTTTAGAAAAATATTTCAGGGGAAGAGTTCTTAGATATTAAAAATTGAATTGTGGAAATGGATAAAATGAAGGAAAATATTAAAAGACATTGCAGAGAAAAAAAATCATATAAGAAGCAAAAGTAGAAAAATGTGTGATACAAGGTTAAGAGAGAGGGTGGAGATAAGTAGGCAGTATAATAGCTGAATTGTGAGTGCTTCCTGAAAGGACTCAGAAAGAGTAGATAAATAATGGTGGGGGTATAACTTGAAAATATTTATCCGGATGAAACAACACCTGATTTTAAGCCAAAGTTTAACTTCAAAAGAGCCCAAAATATAATAATAATAAAAATTAGATATGTCACTGTGAAATTTAGAATATAGGGACAACAAAGAGAACTGACTCTGGGTGCTGAGAAAAAAAGGCATCTCAAGTGAGAAATAGAGATTCAGAGATTCAACTAGCTGGAAGCTAGAAGAATGTGGGTTTAGAGCCTTCACAATTCTGGGCCAAGAAAAATCTTTCTATCCTAGAATTCTCTCTCCAACCAAAGCATATGTTTAAATGTGAGCGTCAAATGAAGACACTCTTAGGTGTAAAGTCTCTAAGGGTTTTGTTTCCCATAAACCCTTTCCCTGGAAGTCACTGGAGGGTGGGCACACCCAAAACGAGGGAATAAACTCAGAAAGAGGAAGTCATGGGATCCCAGAAATGTTGTCCAGCAAGAGAAAAACAGAGACAACGGTCGGGATGACTGTGGAAGTTACCACAAAAACTGGCAAGTCAGACCTCAAATGCTTGGATGGAAAACCAGGCAATGGTGGCTCTCACCTATAGCCCTAGCACTCCCAGGAAACAGGCAGGAGGAGCACACCCTCAAGACCAGCTTGGACTACACAGTGCACTCCCATCACAAACAAAACCAGGGATGTCCCATAAGGCAAGATTAAAATTACATGCAATGAATTTAAATGTATTGATATGCTTATCTAATAGGATGAATTAATAAATACATATATATCCAGGTAAATACATAGATCAGGGATTTTCTTTAGGGAGCTGAAATAAAAGGAAAAAAAATATCATAGTATGGTGGGCAAATTGGCTTTGAGGCATATCCACAGTGACACTCCTGGCCATGGGATACTTCTAAATACTGACTGATGACTTGGTCAAACAATTGGGTCCCATGGGATGGTGTGTGCTGGGGACTGGGGACATAGATGACAGTGAGGTAAAAGCAATCTGTTTGAGAGGGTGATGCCACCGACAATATTTAATAGCCAAAATTCAAAATTCAGGATACTTATATTATTTTGAGACATGTGCAAATACACTACCACTGGCTTTAAAGAATTGAATCCTTTTGCTCCTCGGAATGAAAGAATAGATGCCAAGAGACAGCTTTTCTACCATACCTTACTACCATCTAACTCTCTAAACCAGGGGTTGTATATCAGATATTTACATTATGATCCATAACAGTAGCAAAATTACAGTTTTGAAATAGCAATGAAATATTTTATGGTTGGGGATTGCTGCAATATGAGGAACTATATTAAAGGGTTGAAACATTAGGAAGGTTGAGAACCACTGCTCCTGAGGACAGAGACATGGGAGGCACAGATGTAGAATGTTAACCTACCCATCATTGGCATATCTGAGTTGAACTGGATTAAAGGTGCATATGTTTATTACAAAATGCTCAAGAGTAGAAAGAGTTACAAAAGAATGAAAAAACACCTCTCTGGGACAACAGGAAGCCTTTCTGATTGTACAAAACTGAAGACATGAACAAGATAGATAAAGATCTTATATTCTATCTTTGGAGACTTTACTGTGTCAAACTGCATGGAGAGGCAACAATTTTTATAAATATCTCTTGAAATGGGGATGGGGGAGTGACTCATTCAGCAAAGTGCTTATTTTAAAAGCTTGGCACCTGAGTTCAAATTCCCAGCACCCACGTAAAAATAGCAAAAATCGGAGCACAGTGGCACCCATCTGTAACCCCAGTGCTGGGTGAGCAGAGGTTAGCGGATTCTATCAGCTCATTGGCTAGACAGCTAAACCACCTCAATGGGTTTTCAGGTTCAGAGAGAGACCCTGACTCAAAAGATAAGGCACAGAGCAGTTAAGGAACATCCTCTATGTGACTCTGACATTTACATAGGTATATGAGTATTTGGAGATACACATGGTTACACAAATACTACATACACCAGAGAGAAAGAGAGAGAGAGAGAGAGAGAGAGAGAGAGAGAGAGAGAGAGATTGTTTAATCAAATTTAGGGACAAAAGAACTCTCATTTTACCCTGTTGGTAATCAGGTTTGGAACTGACAGAATTGATGGGGCAACACTGATACATTGTAACAAGTAGTTCCTGGTCCCGATTAGAGAGGACCTCTTGTGTTATACAGCTCTATGCAGTGCATTCAATGGATCATTTTCACTGTTCCATCTGGAAAATGGTTTGATTCATTGGTTTGGTGCAGATCTCTGCATTTGTGACATAGTGTTTCTCCAAGATGCAAAGCAGTCATTGAAAGGACTATATGTGTGTGTGTGTGTGTGTGTGTGTGTGTGTGTGTGTGTGTGTGTAGCCCCAGCAGTAGTAGTAGTTGTAAGTGCTACTTTGTATTATTAACATCACTATGTTACAATGTTACAATGCCTTAGCTACTTTGCATAAAGTGCCTGCAGGCCACTGCAATCCATTTGAGGTTAAAGAACCTGAGGATTTGTTCTGTTGGTTCAATGATCTGCTGTAAGAATCCCAAGGCTCAAATCCCTGGCTGAGAGGTAGTCGGCCTTTTGCCATCACCATGCAGTGCATGGAGGAAAAGGCACAGTTCTACTGTGAAAGGTGAAGCCAGTCACTGGGCAGAGGGAGCAAGGTGGAGCTTGAGGGAGTGAAGCACAGCTTCAGGCAAGGTGGGTGGAGCCCTGCGGGGGAACAAGGGCCTCTCTCCTTAGGGTAGCAGCTGAGAAGGCTGGACCTGATGATCTGTGGGATCACATGGAGGTGTGAATACCAGCTACGGAGTAGGGAGGGACTTCTCAGGAGGGGGAAGCTATCAGCTTTCTTCAGGAAGGGAGTTAACAGGATCAAAGCATTATTGTAGGAGATAATTAGGGTGGTGTGCCTGGTTAAAAGAAGCAGAGGCATGTTTAGACTCTGCCCTTCTTTGCCAAGTTGATGTCATGGTGGACAACTGCCTTCTCCCCTCAGACCCCCCCCCCCCTTAGATGTTAATACAGGCAGTACCAGAGGGCTTTGGAGAGCAACCTGCTCCTGAGTCTTATGAAATGTAGTAGAGACGCGTTTGCTTTTTATCTTTAGCTATCTTTTGAAGAGGGTTGAGGAGAAAATTTACAATGTGTCACATTAGGTCTGTACAAATTTTCTAAATGCCAGAACAAAGGCTAGAGCTGGGGGTAGGGGTGAGGGTAAGAAGAAAGGAGAGAGGAGGGCTGGTTATGAGAGTGAAATAAAAGGCTTCGAAGACACTGTTGGAGCTGAGGTCAGAACTGTAGGATGTAGGCGGCTGTAAAGAGATAATTCTGATTATAATTAGTCAAGAAATCTAAATTCAAGAAGCCAGGTGTTGGGGCAATAAGCTAAAAGAGAGTAGTATTCCTCTCATCTAAAGATGAGAACACTTGTAAATATTAATAGACGTAACTATAAGTGGATTTGAGGGCAGATGTCTCATGTTCATATAATCTATGTGTGTATATATTTTGGGGGTTAGGAATAAGTCATTTATTTCAAATGCAGAGCAAAAGGAAAGAGGAAACAGCACCAAGAAATGACAAGTAGTTGCAAGTGAGGAAACAAATACTTAAAGGGGGACCTGGGGGGCTGCAGAGATGTCTTAGCAGCTCAGCACATTTGCTCTTGCAGGGAATCTGCATTCAGTTCCCAGTACCTGGATCAGGTGGATTGTGATTACAGCTCCAACAGATCCAATGGATCCAACACACACACTCACACACACCATTGCATACACTCCCCCTGCCTGAAGTTTAAAGGGAAAGAGGTCCTTAATTAGATACTTAAAGGAGGTAGGTACTTCCAGATCACTGCATTGCTCTCTGCAGAACATTATTACGACTTCTCTTACAGTTGAGGGCAGTGTAAAATGTTTCTTAACATATTTAAACTTAGGCTACAATTAGCAACGTGTCTGGGTTGGAATTTGTCTACCTAAGTGACATTAGGATGTGTTTCCCTTTCTAGATCTTCTAGATTAGATTAGCAGCATGCTCCTTTTTGCTTGTTACCCAACTGATCAATAGTACATGCTAGACTCTCATCATTGCCATAGACTTAGGCTGTCCCCTGCCCAAGCAAGGGAGTGCGGTGAAGAGTAAGAACTCCACACTGTTCAACTCCACATATTATTTCCAAAGCACCTCAGAATTTCTCACTCTTTTTATGAGGTTATTTTATTTACTTATATGTTTGGGTTTTTTTGCAGTGCTGAGGATCAAACCCCAAGGTGTGTATGTTTAGGCAACTATTCTACCACCGAGCTACACCCCGCCCCCCGCCCCCCACCCCTGGCCCACTGTCTCTAAGTTAAATAATCCCCATTCTTGCTCAGGCTTCCCATGAGTTCATAGGAGCAGATACGAACTCTGTGGTGAGGTAACGTACTGCAGATTGGCTTCCGGGGAGCGTGAATCATGGACCACTATCATAACATTTGTTGTGGAGCATTTTCCACATGTGTGTTTGGTTGGGATAAATTGTGTTTTAAAAATTAAGAAAATCTGAGATTTCTTAAGAAGAAAGCTTAAGAGGCTCTAATGAAAAAAACTTGTGCGGATTCTGTTTTTCACTGTATGCAAATGGATGCAGGACTATTGGTTGCTCAGACTAGATGCTCCCTGAAGAACCTATGCTTACTGAGACAGTAGAAGAAGTGGTTTTGGAAGATCCATTCTCCTCCTGGTCACCAAACCTTGCTAAAAGAGAAGTATGCCTTTAGAATTATTATTATTTTTTCTTTATTAAAAAGGGTAAGCTATTGGTTAGTAGGCAACATTTGACTTCCTTTCCTGGAAGTTGCTTTATTTTATTCCATGTGGTAGTCTATGGGACTTTCTGTGAGAACGTTGTTACGAAACTGCTGTACCATCCCAGCTCGGGAAGGGAGGGGGACTATTTTGACTCTCTTGTTACTATGTGAGGGATGGAATTTTACAACCAGAAGGTTCCACAGCAGTTGGGAACAACAGTTGTGTGTGTAGCAAGTAGAAGACAAATGTGTGTGGCCTGTTACTCCGGCTAGGAGTGCGCTCCATACTGAGACCGTGCCAAGTTTTGCTGCTTGCATCAATATTTTTTATAATTACCAACCCTTGTGTTCATAATCCATTAACAGGGGAAAAAAAAATCTTTCGAATAAGATCTATACTGTCTTTCAGCTAGATAGCCATCTGGATAGCTGATGCCCCTGGCCCCAACCTTATTCAGATGTCTTATTTTAAAAATTGTCTCTTATGTTTAAAGTTCTACCTCCCCTTGCAGAAATTAAAATAGCTGAAAAATTTAAAAGCATTTAGAAACAGATAAACATTGTTAAGGAGCCTTTACTTACTTACTGTCTTGTCAATAGTGGCTAGTCTGCCCCCCACTCCCCTTCCTGCTCATCGTTCTAATGGTGAGTTGATGCTACCTTCAGTCTTATTAGTTCTTTCTGTGAAATTCCAGATTTTTCCCAAGCTGGTCTTTGACCTTTCTTGGCTTCTTTCATATTAATACCTAAGGATATTTCGGCATAACAGGATTTATCACGGTGGAGTTTGAGGGAGGCAATAAAACCACAAAGATGCCAATGAGCTCAAAAAAATCACAAATTCATAGCTGTGGGCTTTTATAAACAGAAAAATTGACAAACTAGTACTGAATAAGACAGTGGAGAATTTAGGGAAAAATTGATGCCTGAATGGTTGTTTGCCAGAAGCAATTCAGTTGCAAAAATCTGATTCAGTGAGCAGGCATGTGGGAAAGGTCCTTAGAACCCAGCAATATATTGAGAATTGGGAGTTTCTGGGCTGGGAAGTTCAGGGAAAGAGCAATGTCAAAGAGGGCCAGAGATACCAGGAGTTTAACCAGTAGGCAAATATGCTAGCAGCAGTTTGAGCACTACAAAGTACTTACAATTCCTCAACTAAGAATGTGTTTGCTCTTTAAACCTCTTTATTTCAACAATTATAGCAGCCCAGAGAGAAAAGGTGAGGCATGTGAGTTGAATTAGGTGGTATCAGTTGACACAAATTTTTTCTTATAAAATCACCCTTGAACCTTTACTCTGAGTATAGAATTTCAAAACAGGTTTCTCTGTGTAGCCCTGGCTGTCCTGGAACTCACTCTGTAGACCAGGCTGGTCTTGTAGCTACAGATATCTACCTGCCTGTGACTCTAGGGCTAAAGGTATATGCCACCACCACCTGGCCTCGCTTCTCGGTATTTTTTTTTCTTAATATTTTTATGGACAGATATTTCCTTCATCCTCTCCTTTGTCTTCCCTCCACTTCTCTTCTGTTCATACAAAACACTAAGCCACTAAAACTCTATGAAACTGCAGTAGATGAGAACTTGTGTTTCTAAAACAGCCAATGAAAATTGTGAGCTAGTCAAGTCAGTAGAGTGGCTGGTGAGAACGGAGACAGAGTATAAAGGGACAGACTTGGGAACTGGAGGAAGGCCTGAGAGTTCTCCAGCCATGCTGTTTCTGCAGTTTGCTGGAGATGCTCTACAATCTATGGGACCAGTCTGTATTCCAGCAGCCTCCTCTATAGCCTGAGTAGAGCTCTTTAAACTCCGTTATATAATCCTGAGTCTGGAAATGGAAGTTGAAAAAGATGTTTATAAAGACATGGTGAAGTAAGAACAAAGCTCATTTAGATTGACACAGAAGATGAGCAGGATTCAAATTCCAATGGAATTTTTTCATTCCGCAAACATTTGTTTCTACATTGTTCTAAGTGGGAATAAGAAGTCAAGATGAAACCGGGTCCCCTCATTCCAAGCCCTGTATTCTATTGTTCTCTCCTTCTCCTTCCTCTCCCACATACTTTCTCTGGACAGGTTTTCTCTGTGTATCATTGCCTGACCTGGAACTAATTCCGTAGACCAGTCTGGCCTCCAACTCACAAAGATCTGCCTGCCTCTGCTTCTCTGCCTCTCTGCCTCTCTGCCTCTCTGCCTCTCTGCCTCTCTCTCTGCCTCTGCCTGAGTGATGAGATAAAGACATGCACTACCTCTATATTTCAGGGTTGAGAAATAATATACATAGCAACCAATTAGATAATTCTAGTAATTTTATAACATCTATGTAATAAAAGGAATGAAGTGATAAGATAGAGTTTGTGTCTGGGGGGGGGAATACCCAGATGTTAGATACCATGATGTTTAATTTACACGTGGTCAGGAGAATGAGACCCTTCGATCATTTAGCAATGCGTAAAACCGATTTATTTATACCTGTGCACTCCTTGAGGGTCTGATAACTCTTCTTAGAAACGTTGAGGTCTGGAGTACCCAGCAAAAATTTAAGAGAAAACTTGGTGTGGAAGCATGCATCTTTAATATCAGCACTCAGGAGGCAGAGTTTGAGGCTAGCCTGGCCTACATAGCAAGTTCCAGGGCAGCCAAAACTACACAGAGAGATCCTGACTCAAAACAAACAAACAAACAAAGCCAATAAATAGTAATTTATCCTGAAAACAAAAGTCTAGAAGAAGTCCCTCTGTTCCTTTCTAAATAATGCAACACAGCCTTCCTAGTTGGTCTGCTACTTAAAAACAAAACAAAGCAACCATTATGGGCTGGGATTAAAACAATCTCTAATCTCAGTACTTAGGGGACAGAGACAGGTGGATCTCTGTGAGTTCTAGGCCAGCCTGAGCTACAGTATCTCAAACATAAACCAAACCATCCCCAAGCAAAACTATTGCATGCCTCGGGAGTGATTGTCCCCTACCTCAGTCATGAAGGCTGCTCCCCAGTGAGAATGTATTTGGAATTAGGAACTTTGTAGCACTTAGTTAAAATGAGGTCACGGCACTGATCCCATGGGGCTAGTGTTATTCTCGGTCATAGCTGGGGAGTGCAGTCCATCTCAGAGGGGAAGACACTGAGCCTGTGGTAGTGGCAATGTGCAGCTGAGACGCCTTTTCTTAGTACTGCTCCCAGGACAGGGAGCCACACAGAGGCAGGAGGCAGTCTCTGTTATAAAACCCGTAGGCCCACCCTTAGAATCACCCACTTCCACCAACAAGGCTCTGCCTCCTAAGGGTTCTACAAGCTCTCCAAACAGAACCACGAGGTAGGGGCCAAGTCCTTAAAGTCCTGAGCCTACAGGGACTCTCATCCTCCACCCACAGCAGTGTCCTTATAAGAGGAACCAGAGGGTTGGTTTTCCTCTCTTTCCTCTTCCGTCCATACACACTATTCAGGAAAGGCCACGTGAAGCCTCACCAGGCAGGCAGCCATCTGCAGACCAGGAAGACAGACCTCAGTAGAAAGGAATCTACTATAGACTTAATCATGGATTTCTACCCTCCAGAACCGCAAGGGGATCAAGGTACGCTGCCCAAAATCCCTGGTTTATGGGGTTTTTTTTTTTTTTTTTTTTTTTTTTTTGTTCCATTGCTCTGAGCGGATTGATACCATGGCTTAGATATTTGTTACTTGTTTCTACACAATGAGATCTCAGGTCAGCAGGGATAGCTTCAGAGAACACTGCTCACTCCTTCCCCGTGTTTCTCAATGCACTACCTCGGACACACTGTCCATGGGATTCTGAGAACTCCCAAGTAGCCCCTCTGTTGATCATAACTATCTTTTTTCCCAGTCTCTTTTAACAGGTAGTACACTAAATAATATTCACGAAACGGTCATACTTAACATGGAAGTAGGCACTTTCTAAGAGCGCTAGAGACCGCCGTTGTGCGAATTAAACAAGTGCCAGGGACAACATTCTTCTCAAAATTAGATAGGTTCAAACCCAAACCCCTTTCCCCTTCCCTCCTGTCCATTTCAAATACCCCAACAGCTACACTTTTATGAAATCATCCATCTCTCACTTTCTAAAAACTTGAGTTGCTATGGATTTCTGCTCCACAGACGCAGAATATTATAAAGTTATTAGAGTCTATTTTCCATAAAACACAGCCTTTATGTTTTCACCATCCGGATGTTCTCTGGATCCCAGTCATGAATGTACCATGTACTAACTCCACGGCTCACTGGAGATGACGTAACATTTTAGAAATGGGATGAAGGAGAAACGGGGAGCGGGATGCTGGCTACCACCTCTACTGCCAGTCATCACGACTACAGCTACTGTGACCACAGCTGCAGTCTTTGTACACAGCTCCCATATCTATCCTAAATCCATCAGCCACAGCGACTTTGCTTAAAAAGACTATTCTCTGTTCAGATGTCTCCAAAGGACGACCAACTGCTTGCAGTGTCTTAATTCCTTCCAAACGATGATGATGTCTGCCTTGGCTCTTCTCTAACTGACTGGCACCACTTCATTCTGATGCCTCACAGCTACTACTAGAGAAACCTACCTGTCCTACAGCCAGGAACAGCCCAGGTACACAGTTACCATCAGGGTTCCCTTGTGAAGAGCGCCCCTCCCACTTTCAATCTTGTGCCTCCTAATTTGGCTGTCACTCATTTCTCACCGCCTAGACTTTCTAGTGCATGAAGGAAACTGCACCCTATAGTTCCGTTCCTTCTCACTTAGGGGCTGCCTCCCTGGACTGGAAGTATGGTGCCTATCTTTCAGGCAGATCCTGAACTTTTCCTAAAGGCTCTACTGAGGAATCACCTTCTCCTGGAACTTTTGTGGATACACTCCCTCCACCGAAAGATCTCTCAGCAGTCATATAAATAACTTGGTGTAACTTTAATTGGCTCCATTTATAAGCTGGGGCCTCTATCTTTTCTCCCTCTAGGTATTTTTTTCCACGTGTTTGCGCTGTCTCCATTAATTTGTAAATTCCCAGGAGGCAGGGCCTGAACACAGCCTGGTGCTGTCATAAAGGGTATGTATTGCCAGGAAGAATGAATGGGAGACCCTGCCTTTTCTTTATTACTAACCTGGTTTGTTTCTGATTTTCAAAACATCTTTCCTTAGTGATGATTCTGAGGCTGAAGACATAAGAAATATACATCCAGGTTGAGCTAGTGTCCGGGTAAATGCAGCCAAACCAAGAGCTTTCCATAATGTAAGGGGGAGGATGTGCAGGTATTTTGACCCAAAGGGGAATCTGTAGTGTGTTATTATAGTTTATACCATCTTGGGAGTTGTATTCTTGTCTCTTGAAGGCTGCAGGAGTATCTCAGAAAGAAAATAATATCTGCTTCCAAAGCTGAGATCTAAAAACTGAACAGAGCCTGGGGAAACAGCCAAACGATCTTATTACAAGTTTGTACTGAGTGGAAGGAAAAAGAATGTAATCTGGGAGACCTCCTTCTCTGATTCCAACAGCAAAAGCAGCACAGTTCTGAGACTACGATCCCTAGCTGGGAGAGCCCTTTTCAGCTCAGGTGAGAAAGGGAGTCCCAGAGGTCCTTTTCCAGGACGGGTTAGAGCCAGGATTCCGTCCTTTGGCCACCTGCTGCGCTGCACCTAGCAGCACCCACAGAGGAGAATATCTTGACTGTCACCAGGCACCGAGCTCAAGGTATAACCCATGTAGGCGGTGCACCAGATAACATCAAAGCTCCGGGTAGGGGCCAGAAAGGGGGGGGGGGACAGCGCAGCGAGGGAACCAAGCGCCTCCCCCAGCGTTTCCTCTCACGCCCACTTCCAACCTAGGAGGCTTTTGGTTTCTGCTTTTGTTGTTTTTAAAATGAAAAGTTGAGCCCAGGAAGCTTGGGAGCAGACTTTTTTTTTCTTTTTTGCCTTGTAGTTCGGTAAGTTTTCCTCCCTCCTTCCTTTTGTCTGCTTGGCTTGGGAAGAGCCCAGGCATAGTGGGGACAGTTGCTGGGGAGCGAGTGGGGAAGGGTGTGTAGCCGGGTCGCCGGAGTAGGGGGTGCGGGGAGGAGACTCAGTGGTGGAGGGGAAAGCCCAGCTCGCAGGGCGAAGGGGAGGGACAAGCGGGCAGTGTGACCCAGGGCCAGCGGGAGGAACCTCCGGGATCTCCGCGTGGCGGTGGCGCTGCTGGCCGCACCGGGCGGAGGGCCGGTGCCGTGGAGCCACGGGGCCGTGCCAAGGGGGAGCCCGAGCCAGGCAGCGCCGGGTAGACGCGTGGGAACCGGGGTTGGGGGATGCGCGGGCGCGGCCTCGGGTTGGACCGGTGCTCTCCCCTAGATGCTCAGCGGGAGAGATAAGGTCAGAGTACCCACAGGACCCCACATTTCCCAAGGGGCGTAACAACGACGCTTACTTGGCCTGCTGGATGGAGAGAAAGAGGCCCCTTGGAATCTCTCTGCCTTCCCAGTCTAGAGCCCTCACTGGGATCCCCATTGTTCAAGGATTTTTGACAGTTCAAGCTGAAGTTTACCAGTCACCCGGCCGGTCGGGTTCACTCATCCAATTCCGTTTATTTGCTATATTCGGAGGATCTACTATTTACTGTGTCACAAAACAAACAGAAACCAACTACTTACATATAACATAGCTTCCTTTCCCTGTATTTTAGTATGGAAAAAAAAGTTAAAAAAAAAAAAAAAAACCGCCGCATTTAGAAAATTCAGAAACTTACCAGAAAAGTGTTCTATATTATCTGTCTCAGAGAGAAGTTTTAATACTGGTTTGTTGCTCGAGAAAGCACAGTGAAATGACAAATCAGAACCAGGTATGCAGTTTTCTCTTAGCATTGCTGTATCTTGGAGACACCCCTGGGTTCATGGATACATTGTTGTCTTCAGCAAATATTGAGTCAAAAAAATTCTCTCTGGCACTTAGCTTTTTTTTTTTTCTGTTTCAAGTAACAAAAACTCGACTTCTGAAGACTGTTTTTTTTTTTTTATCTTAACACATTAGCTATGTCTGCATGTTTAGCTTTTGATTCAAACAGCTCGGCTGGGGGAGGGGCACATTATATGTTTTGTGAATCCTTCCCATTGGGTATTTCATTTAATAAAGTAGATGATATCCTACTGGAATATTAAAATGGTGCTCTTTCATTGTAAGGCTAACATAGTATTAGCCATCCGAGCTGTCTAGCCGCATGATGTTTGCTCCTATGACCAACTTTACTTTTTGGTAGGCATATTTTTTTTCCTTTGCAAAACATTATTTTTGGCTCTAAGCTTGCCATTACCGAGTATTCCATTTTTAATAATTTCCATTCTGGGGCTTTGAGCTTTTCTTAGCTCTAGCAAGCTTAGAGGTAGGACTTCCTCAGGGGATTTTAGGGGTCAACCGTTAGCAGGAACGACCTGGACATCTTTATGAAAGCCTAAGGGAGCAAAACAAGTTTGCACAGATGGTCAGCTGTTAGTGGGCGTATGATCGTTTAACAAAAAATATTTTTGTTTTGCGTCATTTTTTTTTTTTACAGTTCATTCTTTCCAACTTTGAGGTTGCCCGTTCAATCTTTTGCCGGCTTTTTTTTTTTTTTTTTTTTTTTTTTTTTTTTTTTTTTTTTTTTTTTTTTTTTTTTTTTTTTTTTTTTTTTTTTTTTTTTTTTTTTTTTTTTTTTTTTTTTTTTTTTTTTTTTTTTTTTTTTTTTTTTTTTGTGGATGCGTGGCATTTTAAAGTTCAAACTGCTAGTATCATGTCTCTCCCTGAAAACCTGCTTCGCTCCCCATAGTCAGCTCTCCTGATATTTCCAGAAGTTTCCAGTTCCCGTTCTCTAACGCTTTCTAGCAGCCGGGGTCAAACTCTGGTTCGTAATAAATTAGTCTGTCTTCCCAGTTCACTCCCCCAGAGTTCCAGAAGCCGGCTGGGTGGCTCCGCCCCGCACCCCCTCCTTGGCTTTCAAAGTTCCCTCGCGGGTTAGTCCCCAGCTGACAGGCAGTCAAGGAGGGGTTAACTGCGCTCGCCCGCTGCTTAGGCTCTGGGAAGCACCGGCTCTCTCCGGAATAACCTTGGCTTTCCTCGGTCTTTTAATAGAACATCCGCCACCAAAAAAGTGCTTTCAGTTCAGGGCTTAATAACATGTCCCCTCTGACCCTCCAAGTCAACACCCCAGCCCCCTTTCTCTCTCTCTCTCTTTTTTTTTTAAAGTTATTTTTCAAAGTTAATGAGTTTCAAGTTTCACTATGATTTTCCCCTTCCCTCTACGCGGAGCAGAGGAAACCCCCTTGGGGTCCCCCTCCCTCCCGGGTCCTCCTCCTCCTCCTCCCTACCAGGGCCAGGGCGAGGGGCGGGGCTGGGAGACACCATGACGTCACCGGGCCGGCCCACAGCCTGCTCTAGAAAGTCAAAAGACGGTAAAGAGAATCCGGCCCCGCCCGGCCCCGCCCCTCCTCCCGGGCCAACCGCCCCCGACTGCGGCCCGGCCGGGCTTCCCCGGGCCGCGGAGCCCCGCCTCCGCCGCCGCCCCGCCCCGCCCCGCCCCTCGGGCCGCGCCTCCTCCTGCGTCCTGGGTCCCCGCGGCGGGGCCTGCGGCGGGCGGGCGGGCGGGGCGGCAGGGGGCCCGGGGCCGGCTTCACAGGAGCCCGCCCTCCCGCCGCAGCCCCCGCCCCGCCGCCCCCGGGGATCCCCTGCCGCCCCGCCCACGCGCGGGGAAGCCGCCGACCTTCGCCCTGGCCGCCCTCGCGCTGCCAGCCGTCCTCACGGACACCCGGGAGAGGTAAAGGCCGCTCTCCCGCCGGGTTCCACTCGGTCCCTCCCGCGCCCCGCTCGCGCCTCGGTGCCCGTCGGGAGGAGGCTAAGCTTGTGCTTGTGTCCCGGTTGTCAAGTGCAGCGCAGTTCCCGACCGGTGCGGGGCCGGGCGCGGCGGTGGGGGCGCTGCACCCGGGAGAGCGCGGCGCGGGGGGCGGGGGCCGGGACCACCTCCCCCTGGCGGGCGGGCGGGCGGACGGGCGGGCGGGTGTGCGTGTGAGTGTGTGCGCGTGTGCCGGCGCCGACCTTGCGGAGGGGATGCTGCGTGCGGGAGCCGCTTGCCACTTCGGCGGGTCCTGGCCGCACGGGGCGGCGGGAGCTGCGGTCCTGCGAGCCCAGCAGGTACGGAGGGCCGGCCTCCCGGTCGCCGCGGCCGCTTCTCGCAGGAGGGCTCGGCGGGGCTGCGGGAGACCAGGCCGCGGCTTCCGCACCTCCCGGCTTTGTGGCTCGCTTTCCCTTTCGGTCTTTGCCCGGAGTGCCTGTTTACTCCGGGCCACCTGGGTAGTTTCCCTCCCGGTAGGGCGCGCGCCCGCCGCTGGTGGGTCGGGGCCGGTGGGCAGGGGCGCGGGGCGGCTTGGGCTCGCCGAGGGGTCGGGCTCCAGCCGGAGTTGCGGCTAGAGAGGGGAGGGGGCTGTGGCGAGGCTGGCGCGAGGAGGAGTCTCAAGGCTGCTGCTCTCGCCGACTCTGTCCTCCTCCTCCTCCTCCTCCTGCTCTCCGCATCCACTCCAGGCTCCTTCCGGAGCTGGCACTTCCATTCCCCCCTCCTTCTGGCATGCGAAGCGCTTTGTTCAGTGCAGCGTTGCAGAGGGGTTTTCCCAGGCTCCGCCCTCCACATTCATTCATGTTTTTTCTCCTTGTGACTGTCTTTACGCCTTTTTGATCGTGTCCTGTTTTTGCACCTTGTAGTATGTATTTCTTTCTCGAGAGAGAATGGTCGATCACTGGCCCTAGTCGCCACGGTGGTGCTGTCGTCTTTGAAAATAACCACTTCTCCACCGCGGATTTAAATGTGGGCTGGACAGCCAGGGAGGGGGGTGGGGGGTGGGTGGAGGCTGCAAAACCGGGTCGCACAAAGCTGTTACAGGTTGGGAATTTGCATATTTTAACATTTAAGCTTGGGAGCTGAGGGAGGTCACGTGATCGGCTTACACTCAGAGTTCACGCTTTAAAAACTTCGTAATATCGTGACCGCTTAAAAGCTTTAGTTTTAATACAGAACGGAACACTTACAGCTTTATCTTTAAATTCTCTGTGCAGCCAAAACCTTTTTGAATGCTATAGCTGATGCCTCTGTGGTAGAGGGAGTTGAGGAGCCCTTCTTCCTCTGGCGTTAGATTGGGAATAGTTTGTGTTATGCCGACTAATAGCCGTGTTAGGAGCCGTGTTGCGTACAGTCGCAAGCACGGTAATTGTAGCCGCCTTTTCCTTATGCATTTTAGCTAAAGTGAAAACATACATCTAAAACCTTAGTCTGGGATACATGTTCTTTCCCTTAGAGGCGTTCTTCCCGGGAATTAATATTTCAGCATTTTCATGTGACAGGCAAAGCTTCTACATTGTGTGGCTTAGTCCTCTGTCCTTAGCCGGTCTGAGGTGGATAATGTTTCCTGATTTTACAGCTTGGGAAATCTGATCTGCTTTTCTGAGAGCTTAAGTACCTTGAACAAGGCCACACAGTATGGGGTAAAACCTGGCCTTGAACCTGGTTTGGTTTGATTCCAATGTATGTCTTCATGGTTTGCCTGTCATTCATCCCTTTGGGAGGGGATTGTCCTTGGTAGGTAAATGTTATCTTCTCAGAGGAAATGGGCATGGAGTCGTGTGGGGCCACATTCCATAGTTACTGATCTGAGGAGATTTCATAATCTCTCCCAAAACTTGTTTTATTTATTTATTTATTTATTTATTGTTTTTGTTTGTTTGTTTGTTTTCTCTTTGTGAAATGGATGAATTGGAGCTGTTACCTTTTTTTGTTTTGTTTTGTTTTGTTTTATTTTGTTTTGTTTTAATCTCTCCCAAAACTTTTTTCCCCACCTCTGTAAAATGGCTGAGTTTGAGCTGTTGATTCGGTTGTTAGGATTAAATTAGGTGATAAGTAGAAACTCTACAGTAAACCCAATAAGTGTTCTCTTGTGTTGTGTACAGTAATAGATATGAGAGGTTTTAAACAAAAGCATCCTTAGTCTATTGTGTTTGCTTAGTGATTAAACTCGGTTTCACCCTGTAGGGCCTGCTGAATGGGCTTTGCTTATCAGCATTGTCGCAGGAAGTTGAAGCTAAACTTTTAACTGATTATTGAGAAAGAATCTAGTGGAAGAGGAGAGAGGGAGCTTGCTGCTTTGGACAGATGGGTGGTTAACTTTCAGGCACGGTTCAACCTTTTGGCATTGCAACATAATGCCATGGCTGGAGAACCTTGCAACAGAGTTACAAAAAGAAAAAAAAAATCTCAAAAGAAATCTCGAATGTTTTAAGTAAGTTAACTATTTTGTGTTAGGCAGCATTAGTAGGGATCTTCAGTCAGACTTAGGTACGTCCTTGGACTGTAGGTTGGACATGCCTGTTGGATAATTAAGTCTTGGCATGATATATTTCAGCTTGAAAAAGCACAGTCAGGACAGACTAGGTTGTGCTGCAGTAACAAGTAATTCCTAAGTCTCAGACACTTAAGTCAACAAAGGACTGCTTTTTGTGATCAACTTGTGTCACTGGCAGTGCAACTTTTTAGACACACATGCTGATTGGAACAGTGCCTGGCCTGTGCCAGAGGGGACAGAATGCTCTGGAATATCTTGCTTTGATAACTATGCACCAGCATGGATGCGAGGCATGTCTGTGGTCTACTCAAAGGTCAACATGTAGCCGCTGATCACAGGCATTTGCAGTCCTGCCCAGAGCCTGGAAGGAAGGCATGCCAGCCATCACTGGGGAACAGCCACCATTGCAACTGTGTATGTTAACTGTGTCAACTGAAGTGACATGGCCACTACATTGGGTTTCCCTTATTAATGGGCATGTGTAGACAGCATAACTGTTTGTCACCTTACACTAACTTTAATTGCAGTGCTGTTCTAAAGTGAACATTCTCATTCTCATCTAACTAATGTCTAGAGACTTTTTTCCACCTGTTTTCTCAGCAAGGGGACCTAGAGAGTGACCCATCTTATGGCAAAATGACCTGTCTTATGTTAGTTAAAAGCGAATGGTGTTTGCAAAGGTTACCTTCTATTGAGTTTAGGTCAACACTGCTCTAAGCCCCTAACTTTTGAAGTGTCCTTCTCTTTTGAAGGTGGTGAGATTTACTGCTTTTATCTTTTTTCTTTGCAGCATGTGGATTAACTGATGTCCGACGAATACATGGATCCAGCCTTTTGTAACCTGCTCTTCCAACAGTTTCTAAGAAGAAAAAGGAGCTCTTAAATCTAAGAAAATGCCTCGAACGAAGCAGATTCATCCCAGAAATCTCAGAGGTAAGGCTCTGTGTTCAGTGAAGACAGGCTTTCAGTGACCCCTTCATCAAGTGCATTGCTGGTACCAGGAATGCCTGTGGCCTCCTTAGGCACTGACCCTGCTTCATGGCCAGCGCCATTATGCCTCATTCCTCTTTGTCTTGTACAGTGACTGTCCCTTACCTGCTGGATGAATTAATTGTGCAAGAATTACAGTTCTTTTCTGGTGACCTGCTAAAGGCTGACATTTATCATTTCTTAATAGGAACCAGGGAATCTGAATTGGACGGTTGACGTTTTCTGATAATTGAAACACTGTGATTTTATGTTCATTTGTTCAAAAAAAGAATTCCTCCTTTATCCTTTATGTGTCTCTGGGAGATTGAACCCTGGGCTTCAAGCATGCTAGTGAGATGCCCTGTCAGTGAACTTTTCTACTGTGTGCCCGTTTCTGTTGGAGGTTTACTTCTGTACATTATATCAAGGCAAAGAAGTGAAAGAGAGTTGGAACTGACATTTGTACACTCCTTTACTTGCAGAAGTCAGAACAAGCTGACTTATCTTCAACAGAGAAACATCCTGTCAAGCTTGTATATAAGGCTGGAGATCTCGCTTGGGGTTAGAATATGGGCCTAACATGCTTGTGGCTCTGGGTTACATTTCCTGCACCAAGCAAAGCAAAACAAACAGGACATGGATGAAACACATTTCATACCAATGCTGCAAGGTGAATGGTTTTCCATTAAAAGTAAAGATATTTAATATTGGGATACTAAGCATATTTTGCCGTATCTGTTTAACACTTTTTATTGTTTTGAGGTGTTGTATTCACTGTGAATAGCAGTTATTTCTTCTATTTGATTCCAGTATATAGGGATTTAGCAGTATTGGACTTGTGCGAAGTCTCAGTTGGTACAGTGCTGGCTGTGCTACTACAAGGACCCGAGTTCAGATGTCTAGAAGGCATGGAAGACCAGAGGCCGTAGCGTAGGTCTATAGTCACAGTCTATGGCAAAATAGGGCTCGGAGACAGGAGCATGCCCAGAAAGTTGTGGGCCAGACAGCCTGGTATGTCCAGACACTGAGAGAGCCTTTCTCAGACAAGGTGGCAGGTGTCCTCATGTCGGCACATGTGCTGTGTCATGTGCACATCAGTATTCACACACATGCACACAAAGTTATGGATGTCTATGTAAAGACTGTAGCAGTGTGAAGCGCAAAAAAATAAAACATAAACAAACAAACAAACAAAATCTGCCAAATCAAAAAATCTTAGGCAAAATGAAATACTGTGTGAAATAGCCGTGTCTCAATAGTAGAGTTACATCCTGAGGAATGCAGAGCTGGTGGTTCTGTGTTAACAATTACTGGGGGCTCATCTGTCCACATATCTCACGTGGTCTCTACTACTGCACACCTAGCCTGTGTGGTTAAGCTATTGCTCCCAGGCTGCAACCAGGAGCATGTATTTTAGGCAAGAGCTGATTAAAGCTTTTCTATTCATAACCTCTTTTTACTGAAGGAAGTTTTACAAGCTCTTGGTTATAAACAAATGTAAAATATAAAGTAGGTATAGAAAGCAAGTATTTATTAGCAGTAAGTCATAATTAAAAAAAATGCACTGCATGCTTGTTTATGCACATGTGTGTGCAGTTATCTCAAAGACCAGAAGAGGGTGTCTGAGCCCCTAGAGTTACAGGAAGTTGTGGGCTATTCAGGGTTGGGGCTGGCAACTGAACTCTGATCCTCTGCCAGGTTAGCAAGTCCTCTTAAGTATTGAGCCAGCTCTCTAGTCCCAAATCATAAAAATGTAAAAACATAATTATTCATTACTTTTGCCATTTATTAATGATAAAAGAGAGTCTGCATGCTGAATTGTTTATTTTTATACAGAAGAGTCAGGTCTTGGCTGAACATTTGATAATGCAGGATGTAGAGCAGGTTCTCGGTCGGTCGGTGCTTTGAGCTAATGCTTTTTTGTGCTGAGAATGTTCTTTTACTTAATTCATAGTGCTACATGGCAGAAGTATGGGGAGGGACATTCCGGAAAGAGTTGGTAATTCTATCCCAATCCCAATCCATTTATTTATTTGTTTGTTTGTTTTAATAAGACTCAAGTCAGGAACTAGAATAGCAATTTTTAAAATCAAATATTGTAACACTAACAATATAGCACAAAGGTCAACACTAATTCCATACATACATGCTGTGGTTGGATATATTAAGTTGTTACATGTTTTTAGAGAAGCAGGAAACTTTTAACAGATATCATGGCAGTCTATAAGATAGAATTGTCTGGCTTCTGAGCCTAGGTGTCTCAGGCAGGGTTGGTTGAGTGTGAGATGGCCTATGCTGTACAGAGTAGACTTGTTCCCTGCCCAGAGCCAGTTCTGCAGTACAGTGTGGTGACATCAGTGAGCACCCCAACCCCAACACCTTGCATTCATCATGCATTTAGTTTTTAGTTGTTGTGGGAAATATTAAAAGGAACGGCGGCAAGTTCCCACGATATGCCGGCCACTGGCCAGTGGGGTGTTAGTTTTCATCTCGGCAGACTATCTGGCCTGGAGCTCCTGAGTTCCCTTGGTGGGTCGTTGCCACACCAGCCCCATGCAATGACCTGTGAGCTGTCACAATTCCCAGTAACCTGGTAAAATCAAAACTCTAGAAACTTATAATTAAGTAGTCAGATCTATATATCAATAAATTCTCAATTCACATGATGCCCACACAATAATTTCAGAGCCAATTGATAATGATACAAGCCACTTACCTAGATTAGACAAGTTATCCCAGTTATTCTATCCCTATATGAATTATAGCTACCTGTGACATTTAAAACCAAGTAGAATCTGGATCAGCTTCCTCTCCTTCCATCTTCCTTTCCTTCTCCTCTGTTTCATTCCCTGTCTTAGCTCTGCCTTCCTTTTTCTGTCCAATCACAGGCATCTTGTTGTATTAATAATTAAATCTATTGGATAGGGAAAATCCTGCTACATTCATTTACTTAATTTTTGGTCTGTGCATATTTAGAAATATTTTCCTGTTGCAAAAGTTTTTTTCTTTTTCTTTTTTTTCAACATCCACATTCAGTTTTTGAGATTTAAATAAGCCACCCAGAATTTAATAATCTGAGCTGAGACAATTGTAAAATTGTAACCCAGAAGTATTTGTATATCTTAAAAGAGTAAAGTGCAGTATAAAAGGTAAGAATGCTACATCCATCCAGGCCTCTCGCTGTGTGTGGAGGTTGCAGGCCTTGCAGCTGCTTTGGGTGAGTTAGAGAATGGTGCCCCTGATGTCCTGGGGTGCAGGCACCAAGATAGACTGTGACTCCTGTGTGGTCAGGCTGTGCTTATAAAAGTTGTTTTTCATCTAGGAGTAAATTAACATTAGCATACTAAGATTACCTTTTTATTTATAAATGAAAAGGAGACTTGACTTTTTGAATCTTGTAATACCAATTAGCATGAAATAGAAATAGATTTTACAACTGTTCAAATTTGTTTTTATACTCTCATTCTATCATTTTTCTATGCTTCTTTGCTTTTTTATTTTTATTTTTTTTTATTTTTAAAGATTTATTTTATTTATTATATGTAAGTACACTGTAGCTGTCTTCAGACACTCCAGAAGAGGGCGCCAGATCTCGTTATGGATGGTTGTGAGCCACCATGTGGATGCTGGGATTTGAACTTATCACTTTCGGAAGAGCAGTCGGGTGCTCTTACCCGCTGAGCCATCTCACCAGCCCCGCTTCTTTGCTTTTTAATTCTTTATTTTTATTTTTGGTGAAAAAGTTGAAAGCACACACGATAGCTGAGGTCGGTCAGGAGCATCTGGTGTCCAGGTTTCTGCCTCTCTACCTTGCTCCCATAGAAGGTCTTTAGGGATCTTTGCACAGAGCTGGCTTTCTCGGAGCTGTCACCTGTGATGACAGTGCCTTCTTCAGAATCCCTCCTGAGGCCCTGCCTTAGGCCACTCTACAGGGGTCGGGGGAGGGAAGAAAGAGAGAGAATGTATGTGTGTAAGTAGCCAGTGACATCGTTTGTTTATATTAGCGTTGTTACATACATACGTTGTTGTATCTGCTTTTGCATGCCTGCTATGTACCAGGTTCTCAACTCTGCCAGTGTCCTTCCAGTACGGATGATGCTTTTTGCTGCGATACTGTTGAGTGACAGGGAGTCTTCAGCGCTGTTGTAATAGGAAAACATACTTTAGGCACATGCCTTCAAGGTTAGAGATGTCTTAAAAATCAAACAGGTTCATTGTAATTGCTCTTAGGAGTGACATATTTGGCCAGTCATCCTGAGGTGACATTTGGACAGATGATCAATTTCTTGAGCTACTTGAAATCAGTGCTTGTTTTCTGCCTGCAAATGCACTAGAACTCTGTGCTGGCATAGGTAACTCCCTGGGCTCACATAGGAGCTGATGAGTGTAGTACAGACTTTAATGAGGTGGGGATTTAGATGGAGCACATTAACCGAAGCATTTGGGAGTGGGATCTCCCAGAGTCCTGTAGAAGCTGTGCAACTTAAATATGTCTGCCTCACTCTCTTAGAATTTGAGCTCTTTGAAGAGCTGACTTCATCTTGTTTTCGGATGCAGGCAGGGCAACTAGGGTAGGATGCCTGCCAACGTGGGCATTGGAGGCTTGCCTTTAGGATTTGTCTGTCTAGAGAGAACTGCATTCCCATCTGTATAAAGGCAGCAGACAAGCTAATAGCCACCTTACTTAGACAGCTAATAGGAGCCCAGAAATTTGTTAATGAGTTCTAAACTTGTGAATTAATTTATGGTTTCTTTGCTTTACAGTTGTGTTACATGAGACACATTGAGTAGCAGCCCTCTATAGCTGTGATTGGTGACTGGGGACTGCAGCCATAGTTATAGCTAATTCAGAAAACTGAGTCCTGAGGATTCTTGAGGCCAGGAATTCAAAGTTCATCTGCACAATTTAGTGCCATCTCAACAAACAAACATGCAAACAGACAATCCTTATTTTCAGAAGGAACTGTTGCTGGTTGCTGGGTCTTTCCTTAGGATGCGCTCCCATGATCTCTGCTGCTGGCCTGTGGCAGTGAGTGTCAGTACCTAGTCAGTTTTCGAAGAGGAAGGACACAGTGGACCCTGTCGTGTGCTGCACTGAGAAGGGAGAGTACTCATTAGTCAAGGGCAGTAAACACATTTTCTCTCCATTTTTTTCCTTTCTTTCTTGTACTGAGAATTGAGTGTAGAGCCTTGTGCATGTTAGGCAGTGCTCCTCTACTGCGCTTACCGCTACCCTTTAAACTCATTTTAAAATTCAGCTTGCTTTTCGATGGTTGCACACTTATATAATTTATAGTTTATATAATTTATACAATGCAATCTATCCACGCACCTCTCACCTACCTTACTCCCCAACCCGCTGGCCAGCCCCCCTTCTCCTAATACCGTCCCTCCCAGTGTATGCCTTTTTCTTTTGTTTTTGTTAAACATATTTTCAACTTAGGCTGTTTTCATTTTAGGATAAAGCTAAAATTAATTTCAAGGTGTATCTGTTTATGATCTGAAAGTATTCATTGGCTCATGGACATTAAAATGTCTGTATTAGCCGGGTGTGGTGGCACACGCCTTTAATCCCAGCACTTGGGAGGCAGAGGTAGGCGGATTTCTGAGTTCGAGGCCAGCCTGGTCTACAAAGTGAGTTCCAGGACAGCCAGGGCTATACAGAGAAACCCTGTCTCGAAAAAACCAAAAAAAAAAAAAAAAAAAAAGATGTCTGTATTAGTCAAATGTAGAGTAAATGAGAATAAGAAACTTGCTTCTCTTCTAAAATTAAAATATTTTTCGGGCCGGGCGTGGTGGCGCATGCCTTTAATCCCAGCACTCGGGAGGCAGAGGCAGGTGGATTTAGGCCAGCCTGGTCTACAGAGTGAGTTCCAGGACAGCCAGGGCTATACAGAGAAACCCTGTCTCGAAAAACCAAAAAAAAAAAAAAAAAAAAAAGCCCAAAATATTTTTCACTTTTTGGACAGGGCTTGAGTTAAGTTGGGTCCTGGCCCACTACAATAGAAGGTTGCTGATTTGGGAGGCCTGGGGTTAGCAGAGCATAGGAGGCCAGAGAGGAGGGGTTTCTGCAGCCTCACTTCCTGTAGGAGGGAGTCTGAGCCCTTGTGCTCACCGGGCAGGGCTTGCATGAGGGTGAAACTTTCAGTTCTGCTGAGACAGGCAGAGTGGGGCAGGGCAGGTAGGTGGAGTATGAAGTTCACACAGCTTCCTCTGTTGGTGTGCCTGTGTGTGCGTGTATGTGTGTGTGTGTGTGTGTGTGTGTGTGTGTGTGTGTGTGTGTGTGTGTGTGTGTGTGTGAAAAGTTAGGGGTTGGAAATAAGCCAGTGAAAGAAGCTACCAAAATTTAATTTTTGGGCAAGTGCTTTCTCTCTCACTGATAACTTGGCATGTCATAATTTGTTTTCCCCATGGCCCTTTGGTTTACTTGCCAAAGACATCTCTTGTGCTAGGTAAGAAACCGAGAGACAGGAAATGTAACAACTAGACAGGAGTCTGAGTCCAGCTTGTCTGTACTGGCCCTGTTGTCATCGAAGCCCAGTCCCTCTGGGCTTCCTCAGGGAAACAGTCTCTGAATATTTGTCTTATGCTTAGTATTGACATCAGTAGTAAAAAATTAATCTCTTTTGAAAAATCTCAAATTATATTCATTAATGCTATCGTGCCAATCTTAAGTCTGAACAATATAATCCTTGGTTTATTCTCAGCCCTGCAGCTGGGGTTACTCTATGCCCGTGGATGTGCAAATGCATAAGTTAACACTGTCTAGAAAGGGAGTTCTATTTGAGGAAAAACAGAGATGAGTGCCTGTGTGTACACATGTGTTTGTGTGTGTGTGTGTGTGTGTGTGTGTGTGTGTGTGTGTTCCTCTGCATACATTAATGAGTATTAGAAGTACCAGACTGTCCTAAGAGAGCACGTATACACACTATTAGGCATGTGTGCCCTCTGCTTCCCAAAGGGGTGGGCTTTGCACATTTCTGCTCTCAGAGTTACTGTAGTAGACAGTTTAGAGAAGACTTGATTTGGCAAAGGCAGAAGGTAGGTTTGAGGCATAAAAGAGGCTGAGTTACACATGACTGGTGCTCCGTCCACGTCGTAGGAGTTAGGTTTCCACATCCTTGGTCATATAATCCAGCTAGGGTCTGTGTCTGTGCTCTTTCCTGCTTGCACAATATAGGTGGCCGTGGAGCTCCAGCAGGGACTGTGCTCTGTGAAGTGGTGTGGCAGATGCTAAGACCTAAGATCTCACACATGGTCCTAGTGAGGTGACAGTGATGCAGGCCATGTGGCCCCCAGTCTGTATCCTGAAGACACGCCCTCCTCATCACCTTCCTGAGCTTTTTTCTTGGCTTCTTAGGTGGTGAGCTTGGTAACTCAGGATGATCCTTGCCAGTCATTTCAGGTACAGGCCTGGTCTGTGCTGTGCTAGACCATGGAAAAGCAAGGCGCTATATACCTCATGTTCTATCTGCATCTAAGGTTTCAAAGCCTCTCCTGCTTTAAGGTTGGACTTCAGTGTGATAAATGAGAGATATTGCCTTTTTTGTTTTGGAAATCATATTTTGAGAATTTGGTGCGGCTTTTACTGTTTGCATGTATTTATGAACACCTCAAAAATGAGAGCCCATTTTACACTGCAAATTAACTTTATTAAAATATACTAGTCAGCATGTGGGGCTTATCAGATAATGGGTGTCACTACCTTACAGGATAAAAAGCAGTGTCCTGAGTTTGTCTAGGAGCCTTTGTACTGCTAAGCTTTGATTTCTCTGTGTCTGGTGGGTAGTCATTAGCCATTCTGGAACTCATGTCTGTCTGTCTGTCTGTCTGTCTGTCTGTCTGTCTGTCTATGTTGTGTGTGGGGGGATGTCTTTGCCAAGGGCTTTACCTTACTTTTGTTGTTTATTCTCTTCTTCCTCTCCCACGAAGTCCCTGGTCCCCTCCAGGCACACCCCGGCTCCTCCGTGCACAGTGTCTGTGCCCTCTTGCACGCCAGCTCCTCCATGCACATGTGTCTGTGCCCTCTTGCACGCCGGCTCCTCTGTGCACACGTGTCTGTGTCTTCTTGCATGCCAGCTCCTCCATGCACACGTGTCTGTGTCTTCTTGCATGCCGGCTCCTCTGTGCACACGTGTCTGTGTCTTCTTGCATGCCAGCTCCTCCATGCACACGTGTCTGTGTCTTCTTGCATGCCGGCTCCTCTGTGCACATGTGTCTGTGTCTTCTTGCACGCCTGGCTGTCACCCTTGCTGTTCTTTGCTGCTCTCATTGCTGGCCTGTGTTAATGTCAGGTCCAACAGAGGACTGTTTGGGTGTGAGAAGGTAGTTGCTACTGGAGACACTTATGAGTTTGAACCTTAGGTAGGGATTGCTTCTTTTGATGCTTGGTCATCTCTGATTAATTTCCATATGGTACAACGTTTTAATTGCCTATGCCGAGAAATCATATATTTGTTATGAACTTATATTGAATATAAAATTTCACTATAGGATTCATTTGTAGTGTTATCTGCTCTGAACTTTTAAAAATTATTGAAAATATTTTTTATACAGTGTGTTACTCATTAAACACATTATGTTCATAGATACAAAACCCATAAAAACAATATCAGAAATCATAATAGAGACTGAGGACAGGTGAGGTAAAAAAATGCCCAGAGAAAGCATTGCGAGATAAAAACCAAACCAACCCCCCCCCCCCAAAACCCCCCCCAAATCTATTACAATACCAATGAGTGTTTAGTGTTGACCTTCTACTGCTTGTATATGGGGCCTGCTCTTAAGTGTGGCTTGTATGACCAGTGAGACTCCACTGGAAAAAACTTCTGGGTTATGAATGGGAGCTTGTATCTACTTCTCTCAGCCCTCGGACCCCGTCTGACTTCGACCCGTGCAGGTCTTATGGCTGCAGCCATGGTCTCTGTGAGTTCATCTGTGTATCAGACCTGTTGTATCTGGAAAGCACTTCCTCCTTGGTGTCAAATTCCAGTCAAATTAAATAATGCCAGCCATTTATGTGACAGCTTCTTCTAACAACACCAATGGTTTCATCCCCTTTGTCATCTAAAACTGGGTTTTAGATTACTACTTACTTCCTTTTCTTGCTTCAGTTACATGTAGAAAAAAAAAGATTTTTTTTAATTAATTAAAAGATTTTTAAAATTTAATTTGACTGGAATTTGTACCTACTGGTTTGCACAGTCTCTGCCTCCTCTTCTGCCAATGCCCTGATTTCTGCGGGAAGGGCCTTTATGGAGAGGTTCCATTTAGGACTGAGTGTTCAAGGCCCGTCTTTCTCTCTGTGCTTCATCCAGTTGTGGGTCTCTCTTAGTTCCTATCCACTGAAGAAGGAGGTTTCTCTGATGATGGCTTTGGATTGGTGGGGAGGGAAGAGTTGGACTTCGTGATAGCTCCTGTGTGGTCGTATGCAAGCTGTTTTCCTTGTCTGTGAAGTGCAGATAGTGGGTGAAGGCTAGACCACAGGGCTACTGCCGTGTTTGTCGCATGCTGCTATAAGCACTTGAAACAGAACAGTCACCTCCCAGAAGTGGCTCAGGTCAGACCTCTGGTTTGCATGTGTTTCACAAGTGGAGGGCAGGAGTGCCCACAGAGAACCCTTTACGGATTGCACTCGGTGCTACACAAGCCACGTGGCTGTGCTCATGGAGCTCATTCTTGTCCTGACTGCTGTAGACCGGGGATGGAGAAGAAGGCCAGTGCAGAAGCCACCTGGGAAGAGGACGCCACGTTCGCTACCGCCACTGCCAGTTTCCACTTGAACTCTCTCAGTCCTTGCCTTTGTTTAAAGAGGTTAACCAACATTAGTCTCCATCCACTATTCAGGAAACTGGAACGTCTCAGATTTTATTATACTGGAGTATTATAAAATATTTCAGCATGACTCATCACATGGGATTAGAGGGCTGTATTTAGGTTAGGAGATGAGTGCCACCTCTGTCCCTTGCTCCACTCCAGTGTAGGAGGAGAGACCCAACCTGCTTTTCAGGGTTATCTGACTAATGAGAATACTTTCACTAGGCACCTCCTGAGCCTCTCCAGAGGTGGTTTTTATAAAGGCTTCTATTATGACTGCAAGCTTGTTCTGTTAATGTAAGGATTATCTAACCAAGTCCGTGAGGAGAGTCTGCCTAGTTCAGGGGTTGTTTTGGGGAAATCTGTTCACACATTGCTTTTCACATTTGGGTGCTAACTTGGCCATTCCATGCAGACAGCGAGTGCCCTGAGAGGTCAGGAAAACAAACCCATGGCTTCTTTAAAATCTTTTTTTCTACATGTAACTGAAGCAAGAAAGGAAGTAAGTAGTAATGTAAAACCCAGTTTTAGATGACAAAGGGGATGAAACCATTGGTGTTGTTAGAAGAAGCTGTCACATAAATGGCTGGCATTATTTAATTTGACTGGAATAATATGGGAAGAGACTTAATATAGAAAATCTGTAATTCTCTTTGGAAGGTAATTATTTTTCAGTTCATATTTAGAGTACATTTGATGCTTTATGAATGCTTATCAACATTAGCCATTTTTTTCCTTTTTGTAAGGAAATATGAAATGTAATAATATAATTAACCATAGTAATAATTTTACTTTAGAGCATCTTTGCCCAAAACATATTCTGATGAGGTACAATTTTATCTTGCTGTAGAATAGAAGAATACGTAATGTGAATAAATCTCCTCTCATGGACAAGCCTAGGTAAACCCCACAGTTAAAATGTACTGATTGGAGCGAGTGGGCTACTTTTGTTCTTGTATCCGGTGAAAGTGGCTTATGGATAGATCAAGTGCTTTACTTTCAGTTTGTATTTAAAACACTGAGCAGTGTTCTTCTGCCTATTAAGAAGAATGCTCTTCTGAGTACTATCAACATGCCAGTTGCAGAACATCAGTTACCTCTTTAGAGCTGGAGAGTGCTCACTGAACAGTAGAACCTGTGCCCACGAAGGGTCATTTTACAACAGTGCTCGGTTCTTCCAGACGGCCTTTTGGGCTGTTAGTATTTACATTCACACATTATTCAGTTATTATCATCGTTGTTGTTGTTGTTGTTGTTATTGAGACATGGTATTAGTATGTTGCCCTGGCTGGCCTGGAATTCAATATGAAGAGAAAGTGGGTTTTGAATTTGCAATGATCCTCCTGCCTCTTCCTCCTGAGTGTAGGGATTAAGGCATGAATCACCATGCCTAGCATATTACATTGATTTCTATTATTTTCATTGTAAAATTTTAACCGAACTTTGAGTTGGTTCTGTGATGCATTCCATTCTAGTGAGTAGTGTACTCATGTTGTTATACAGAGGTATTCAAAGGTAGAAAGCCCTCCCAATGTGGTTGGCTACAATTAGAGTAATTAACCTAGGAGTCCCTAGGTATAAATGGAAGCATAGTAGTCCTGAGATGTGAGTGCCTATCTGATTGATAGAAAGCCTAATTTGTCGGGTGCTGAATGATGAATACATAATGGATTTGCCGTTGGGAAGCACACTTCCATCTTCGTGTCTTACAACATTGAGGCTTGTCATGAAGAAAACCATAAGACCAGGCGTAATTGCTTAATACCTACAATATTCAAGTACAAGTAGGCTAGACATATAGTTAGGGCAGTGTGTTATGCTACCCTGGAATTGGGAAGGTAGTTTTCCAGTCTCAGATCCTCAGAGTGGGCAGGTCCTTGACTAGTTTTTCTCCATTCAGCCTTTCTTAACAAATGAACAGAGAGATGGAGAGAGGATTCCACTTTGTGCTGCCTACTGGTTTCTCCTATCTGATGTGTGTTCTTTTCCAGTATTTTGGTTTATTTTTGTTTGTTTTGAGAAGGGATGCTGCCATTCTGCCCATGGTGACCTCAAACCATGGACTCTGGCTTGAGTAACTAATTCAAACCAGGTGCCTTGGCTCCCGTTGTTTTTAAACGATATGGCTTCCCATAGTTCTGGCTGTCATGGGCTGATGGCAAGGCAGATGCTCTTCAGATGGTGTTCTGGTGTTCATTAGCTACCTTTTCCACAGGTCTGTGTCCAGAGCTGTATGCCAAGAGTTATTTTTTTTTTTCATGTGTACTTATTTCAACCACATCAAGTAGGTGTATTATCATTACTTTATAGCTGAGGAAAGCGAGGGACAGAGAAGTCATCACTGGCCTAGACTGTCACCACAGCCTCCTGCTTGGCTTCCAGCACGCACAGTCATGCTCACACTGGCTGATGTTGGCACCACCCAGCTCCTTCCTGATTGATGGATGAGTTTGTGAGTGCTCTCCAACCACAGAGTGGAGCTTGTCAAGAGAAGCATACAAAGCGAGGGTAGGGAGGGAAGGGTTAAAGGGAGCATAAACTTTTCCCTTTAAGTCTTTTCTTGTTGAGAATCCATTTCAGAGTTGTTTGTATATATGGCTGCAAGATGAAGTTGCCTTCACAGTCCTGGGAATTTCTATCTCCTCCTAAGAATAGCCAATCTGTAAAGATGTTTGTGTATGTAGCTTGCTGAGTTATGCATAGTTAGAAGTAGAGATGGCTTGCCTAAAAGTAAGAAAGGCAATATTTTACTATCTTGCATTTCAGAGATGAACCTATTAAATATTAAAGCAAAGTATTAACTGACATTCAAAGCTTTTCCTTGTATGCTATGCATTGTAGAAATTTGGACAAGCAGACTGTTCCCATTGTTGGGGGTCTCCCACACTGCACCTGTAGGTAAAGGGGGCTACGAAGCACTGTTTGGGGATCAGAGTCAGGAGGTTATAGTAGTTTTCTGTTTCACTTCTTAGTACAGTGAGATAAAACCTAGTTCCTGCCTTCTTACTTTTCAGTATAGCATGTCTCCTCAGTCCTGGAGGAGGCGCAGCGATACACACACATACAGCAGCGACCGGACATGGCACATGTAGTAGGGACTCCAGCAGAGAGCAAGGCAGAAATGATGGCAGTGCTGGAGCAGGTGGTGTCCTTCTCGGATGTGAGCACTTCAGGATTGTTCTGGCGGGAGCTCGATTGAGACATTTTTTTTTTTTTTTTAATAGGAAGGAACAACAGAGTAGCAGAGAAAATAATTTGTTTAGCTTTTCTAGAAGGAGGAGCTGGGTAGTAGGACCATCGTGGGGTCCTGGAGTGTTGGTCTGTTTACTTAGAATGAACAATAAAGTTGAATTCCAAGGACCTAATAGGCAAAGACTTCTTACTCTTCTTATTTGATGTGTGTAGTTTCTATTTTTTGGTAATGATAAATTTATTAAGTTAATATTTTTATGCTACTAGGGTAGGTGTATTTGAAATTTTAGAAGAATTTAGAGGTAAGGTGTTTTCATGTACTGTGAAGTTAAAACAAAAACAAAGAGACTCCATGAAGGGCCACCCAGGGAAGAAGATGGAAGATTAATAGAATGAGGTAATCTCTAAAAACATTAGTAAACCATCCTGCAGATGAACAAGACAACAGAAGTATATTACCTTGCTCTCCTGTTTGTGAGCAAGGAATGCAATGGCCAAGCCTGAGAACATAGAGAGCAGGTAGATCTATGGGTCACCACTCAGTGTTTGTCACTTTGGAGCAGTGATCGGAAAACCAGTAGCTAAATCCAGACTCTGTTTCAGAGGTTGATGTTTTATTCAAATATGCTTGTGTCTGTTGGTTCTGTCTAGGGCCATTTTCATTGGGTAGTGGCACTTCCTTGTTACTAAGCTGAAGTACCTGCTTCTAAATAGAGCTAATGTTAATACAGCTGCTGATCACTTGTGAGTGTGTGTGCACTTGCACACATGTATGTCACAGTGCCTGCGTACATGCCTGCAAGTCAGTAACTGCTAACACGACGCTTTCTTCTCTGACAACAAGAGCACACTATACTCTCAACTATGGTGGTGGCAAACAGCCACATTGACTTCCCTTGCTCAGAAGGCCCTGGGAGGGCTTCTGTGGCCCTGCTGTGATGTGCTGGCACGATGTGGCCTTTACTAGCTCCGTCCTGCATTTTGGGAAGTCTTTATAGCTCCTGATGTACAGACTGTGGTGCTCACCAGAGCGAGTGCCTGGTCACCCTGTGTGAAGGAATGGCTGACAGCACAGGAAGGTTTGGGTGCTGTGGCTCTCCTCCATGCTAACGTCTCATTTGGCCTTCTGTGCTCTGATAAGATAGTGTCCAGTGTGTGCTGAGCTCCAGTGCAGCTCACACAGCGTCTTGGAGGAGCTTGATTTGCACTAAGTGTGAATTTGATGATAAGCTATTTCATAGCAGAGTCAGCTCTTCTAGTCTCCAGGTAGTAAAGCCACACCACCGTGGGGTGTTTTATGTGAGTTTTGGTAAAGTGTCGTGTCTAGTCAGTAAACTCCAATCTGTGTGTCCAATTCAGTGAACCTAGTAAGTATATAGAATGGGCAGCCTTTTGCACAGTCTAGTTTTATGTCGTTGTGTGCTGCCCCCTTCCCCACGACCCTGTGACCTCATCCCCAGCTCCAGCCTAGGTGACTGCTGCCCTGTGAACTCATCCCCAGCTCCAGCCTAGGTGACTGCTGCCCTGTGACCTCATCCCCAGCTCCAGCCTAGGTGACTGCTGCCCTGTGACCTCATCCCCAGCTCCAGCCTAGGTGACTGCTGCCCTGTGACCTCATCCCCAGCTCCAGCCTAGGTGACTGCTGCCTGCTTTACTGTTCTCCCTGGCCTCTTCTCTAGAACTCAGATGAAGGAATAATAAGATAAATTATCTTTCTAATATATATTTAACATAGTTGGCATAATGTTTGAGATTCTTCCACCAGAATTTTATCACCTTTTGTTGTGAAGTATTATTATTATTTTGTTTTACACAGCCTGTCCATTTGTGGGCTGGTGGTCATGTGGGCTTACCCGGTGTGGTTAACATTGCTGCTGCCAGTCTCAGTTCACAAGTCTAGTGGGGTTTAACCTCCTCCTTCCCTGGTATTATTGTACCTCATTCTTCGGGACATGTTTTCCTATTCTTTAGCTGCTTGCTTACACAAACCTGAAGTAAGTTCTGGTGTCTGTGGCTGCTTCAGCATATACCTTGACGGTGGCTCTTCAGTCTCACACTCCTCAATTGTCGCCTTTGTGCCTGCTATCTTGCTATTTCATTCCTCTTTACTTTGTGCACTTATCCCTTCATATTTATTATCTGCTTGTGCTTGTCTTTATTTCCATTTTTATGCTTTCAGAGATGATTCTAGAGAGTATCTTCATGCATCACTGTCTGGGAGCAGTGCAGAGCAAACTTGGGTGGAATACAGAAACCGTGCCTGGTCTCCCTTCTCTCTCTGTGCTGCCCTTCTTGTCAGTGTTTGACCCGTGGGATCTGGCACCAGCTGGCCAGGGTGAAAAGACTTCTTTCTGCAACCTGATTTTAAAAAAAGCTTCAAGAAGAAATGGAAAGAAATACTGGTCTGCAGCTGTCTTCACAGTGGTCATTCTTGGCCCTGTGCTGTAGACTCAGGCCATTGTTTTATGTCCCTTCAACCTAGAGCAGGTCTTCCTGCAGTGAGGGCTCTCCCCACACATTCTCTGAATGTCTTTATTTCCCCTTCACCTCAGGAGAACTGGGTTCATGGGTTGGGCTGTTTCTTCTGTGCTCTGGCTTCTTTTTGTCTGCAGTGAGAAGGCAGCTGTTTGTGTTATCATTTCTATTTTCCTTAGTCTCTGTGTGATGAGTTGGG